>JAGTTH010004381.1:0-12096 GCA_022606485.1 Agraylea sexmaculata | reverse complement strand
TATATGCATGCATGAACCATCATCACCTTGCTATTACAGAAAAAATCTAATGCGGTTCAGCAATGATGGACATTTGTCAGAATTATAGAAGAGATAATAAAATAAAATAGAGTAAAGAAATCATTTTCAAGTTTATGAGTCACCTGAGCTGGTCTCAAGGTATCGTATACGAAAGGTTTTTTTGCCCCTTCAACATATTCTATTGAATAACTAACTGGAAGCAGTTTTCATTGGTTGTATACTAAGATATTATAGAAATTCGATGTGACCAACCATGCTTTATCTACAAATATAATAAATACAGAGAAGATCCAGAATTAATTATAATAATAGAGTCAAATTAACTGGCAATCAATCAAAAAACACTATCTTTTTAGAAGGACGTTGATATTGATTTAAAACGTATTATATTTTTTATTGTTAACGGAAATAGAAGAGGAAATGGAATCACAACTGTTTCCACATAATAATGTTTTGGTGAATGATTCTTAATTGAGAGATTGTTATCAAATGATATTACATAAATAACACAGCATTTAAATATGTATTAATATACACATATTTAAAAGAGGAATCATCAGTTGAAGGCATCAGAGTTTCGCGTGACAAAGGATAGTTAATTTTATAGGAATGGCGTGTGCAACGAGTAAACCTTAGGCACTTTCTTATTATTGAATACACGGTCCATATGAATTATGATATGAGGATGTCATACACTATTAGGCCACCATATTTTATACAATATTATTCAATTAATAATCTCAATTACATCGTGTAGACGTACGGGACATCGATTTATATGATCATTTAAAATTCTCATTTGAATATTTTTTTTTATAAAAATGTTAATAGAATATGACATTTGTGTATGTCTATTTTTAATATTCATACTATAAAACTACCTGTTAAAGATGCTTTTAAAAGTATAATTTTGAAAGTGTAAAATATGTATGCTGGGGCTTAATAATTAATAACAACCTTGGCCAAGAGGGTAAAAAAACACATTTTCAATTGCTAACAATTGTAGAGCACTGCGCGGCTTACTTTATTATGTGGTTAAAATTTCATAGTTTGTCCAATGAATATAATAATGGATAAGTATGATAATTGTATATCCATTTTTTTTTCTGTAAATATTAAACTTGAAATAAAATAATACAATAATCGAATAATACAGGAAATCGTTGTAGAGCTCGAATTAAATCACTTAATTACACCCACTTAGACTAGATCTGGTCATAAGCCATCAAATAAAGTCAAAGAAGCTAGGTACATATCCGGAGAAAAATCTCTAACAAAAAATATTTCTATTCTACCTATATTTTATGAAAGTTTTCGAGGAGTGCGATTATGTCATTTATATCAATTTTTCAACTGTTGAATTCTCATATTTACAATCTTTACAAGAAGAGTCTGTCTGGAATGTTACTTCAAAACTAAATATTAAAAATATGATTAAATAGACCGTGTGTTTGACGAAGTGTTGAGTGTTTGTTGGAAAGGTGTCTCATTAGGTGTGGCATTGCATCTTCTAGAAATATGTGGTGAAGGGATCGTTTAGTATTATCTGATCTTGCCATTGCTGCTGATAGTGACTTCTAACCTGTCAGCTGCTGTACTTCTTGAATCACACCACCATTGCTTCTTTCAAGGGTCACTACAATCAATTATATTTTAGAAAAATTATAACCAAAGACAGTTTCTTCAATTTTAATACAAAGAGTTCGGAATTTGTAGTTTGTAAGGGAAATATTTTACAGTGTATCTGGTCTTTAAAGGGGGTTTACAGTCTAACCTAATAGGTATTGATTTATCACTGAACTTGGACTTACATAGTACATATTATAAATTTGAATTACCTCAACTAGTATTTCTACTAGTAGTATTAGGTTCTCGAGTGTATCTATAATTGGTACATAATTTATAATTTTATTGGAAATATATATTATATGACATAGCCAAATGTTTTTTATGGAGCTATTAATCAAACACTTTTTTCTTTCAAACTTTACTTCTTTCTAACAAAATATGTATAGTAAATTAATCTAGTTTTCCTCCATTTTACTGTTTGTTTTTAGTGTTTTAAAAGATGATTTGAGAGGTTTTGATTGCTTCTCTTGAGATGTCTCTCATTTATTTATATTATTAATTGAGCGCTCGAACATAGAAATGTTAACTACTTTTTGTTTTATGTTTATGGATTTATCTGATACGCGCAAAGGCAAAAAAATACCGCAAACGGCTGTGATTGGTGATATCGTATCATAATACGATGTCGAAAGTTACACATTTCTTCTACAAAAAAAATATACTAAATTTTTTGCAACCCCAACAACTTTTAACATAATGTTTAGCTATTATATTCGTGCTGATAGGATTTAAGTTATCATTTCAGTATTCACATCGTGGTTTTATAATATGTCATAAATTATAGTGGTTGATCAATGGAGTGTCAATCTGACTGAATAATTATTTTCGTAGAAAATGTATATTTATTATTATTATGTTGACATTATAATAGGTATGTGTGTAGTAGTTATAAACGTTTAAGGATGTACAAACTGGTTTGGTTATCTTCTAAAGTAAATGAAGAGATATCTTAAAATAATTAATTTCCCGATAGGTCATGGTGAATCCTTTGAAATGGGCTGGCAACCGGGGACTCCTTATCTGGAGAGTTCTAAGCCGTCGCTTTGTCTTAGATGGCGATATGATGATAGGCAGAAGAATGTCTCTTAAGGCTTGTTAATAACCACTATCAGCACAATGAATTTATGCACGTCTCCCATAGGATAACACGCCAATTACAGGGACCGCCTCTTTTAAGTCGACACACTAATGAGTCCCGCAGATCCCTGCTTTGATACTCTTACTATCTTCAACACTGCGGCATCAGGTTCGTCTCCTTGCCAGTGTCGATGTCGCTTAGACGAGAGGCTTTTACGATAGAAACCTCATTTTATGGCTGACTTCGCGCGTACATTATTTCAGATCTTACAGCTGTGCAATTCACTATTTATAGCTTATCAATTTACCATATGGCGATTATCAAACTTGAACATACTACACCCGGCCTTTGAAAATTTCTCATACCGTATTTAACACAGTAAATACAATTAAATAAAGCGAAGATTCATTATTTTATTTTATTTTGTCTTAATATGGTAGTTTGGCGTTAGGACAGTAACAATTTAAACAAATTGTTTTTTTTATAAATATTCATGAAAACATAATATTACTTTTTTGAATAAACTGTAAGAAATCTGGATGATAAGATCATTTTGATGAATATTTAACGTCATTATATGTACGTTTATCACAATTCAACCAATGGATAGCCTGTGAGTATTTGTATATTGTATGAGTAAAGTGAAATGTAGGAACTGTGTTAAATAAAAACTTAAACTTGAATTTAAACCAATTGTGAATCTAAACCGAATCCCCTTGAACACACACAAAACATTTCATGAAAATCAGTGAGAAACTCATGTACAGAAGAAATATATATATAAAGATAAGTAATACATTTTAATTTCCATAAACCGTCTAGAACTTATATTATTTAAAAACAATTATAATAAAAAATAACTCTTGACTTTTATGTTTGAATGGTGAATTTTGAGATCTAGATTATACATTAACTACCAATGTTTTCCATGCTTCAGAAGCAATATTTTTCATTAAAGAACGCACCATGTTTCATAATAAATGTATAGGCTATTTATAAGACGATGATTGTGGTGATGACACAATTCAAATAGAATATCAAGTGGTACTTGGGAACACCATAAATGTTTTAAAAAGAAAGCGCCACTATAAATAATTTTATCGAACCATTTGTATGCAAGAAGGATATGCCGTGTTAGTGACTTTATGGCTATAGTTTCTCAGGTGTAATGAAGTCAATAATTTATAGTATTCACAGTAGAAAAGTTTATGATAAGAGAAAGGGACCATAAATGGACCGTTAAATTTTAATGCTTCCAAATTCGACGTGACACATATAAAATAAATTAATGAAATACGACCGTTAATAACTAATAAATAATGCAAAAAAATGTTATGCATTATACACGATGACCACCCACAAGCATTAGCAAAAAGTGTTATAATCTTTGTAATTTATACGGCATAAATCAAGGGAGTTCAAAATCAGTATGTAAAGGAATATTGCCAACATAAATGTCACGTTTTGTTGTTTATCAGGAACACCCTTAAAAAGGATTTTGTTTAGTTTGTCTGGAACCACTTCACTCCTAAGGGATGTTTGACTTCAGTACAATTCCTCAAGGCCTGGAGTTTTATCTGCATTTTATCGCTAAATGTTGACATACAAAACGTTTTTATACTTACTCTAAAAGCTCTTCTTTGTGAACAACTGAAATATATAAATGGTTAGAAAATTTACATTATCCCAAAAAAATTGTAGGCTGTTTTTGATACCAAATTTGCGCAATTGATTGTGAAATGTATGACCCTATTGAAACAATAAAATCTATATTTATTTAATGTGGTTTGGTAAGATTAAAAAAAATGGAAAACCAACACACAGTATAATATCAATTATATGAAAATGTGAGAACCCACTCTCAACGTCGCATTACGTGTTTAAAATGACATTTTTATAGGATATTTATTTCTGTAGATTTCATTCTTAAATATTTATTTTATAATTTACAGTTTGGTTAGGATTTGCATTAAACGGTGCCGATTCACGAAGTACGCCGTACCATAAAATATGTATATATTATATATAAAAAAATAACAATAGTGATAACCCTCTTGTTATTTTATAATATTATTATAATACAGTCTCAACAAATAAACATTTTTTAAATTTCATTACAATATATATGTATATATAATTTATATCATTTATATATATAATATATAATTTTATTTTTAATTTATATACGCCCTTAGGATTGTATGTCGGTGATCTTAACTATTACTAGTTACACAGGTTACCTTATAATCGCCTCAGAGTTTATCTTACAATCCAGGAAATCATCGTAAACCTGGATCAAGACGATCGATCGCTATTTTAATAATAGTCCTAAACACCTATCAAATCAATCTTGACTAATATATAATATTTATAATATATAATATTTAATATATTTTTTCTTCTATTTGCTATACTCTACCACCCGCTAAAATATTCTAAGTTATTTCAAGTGCACCCTGTATATATTCATAGCTTATTACTCAATCGATTGTTCGATGTTCAATGGCAAGCTAAATAGTCATACAAAAGGATTTAATATAATATTTTCGATGAATGTTAGGTGTCAAAATGCAAATCATACGAGCATAGCATATTTGTATGGATAGATCATCCCTTATTTTGACAAGGGACAGTGTCTCTCTGGGTGGGCGGTGCGGGGAGGTTCCAAGTTCCAAGGGCCAAGTGCCAAGTCGCCACAGGGTTCTACACCAATAAATTGAAATTGATAGGTTTGCATTGTGAGTTGAGGATTGTTTGTGTAGGTGACTGAGGCTTCGAGAAATCCGGCCGGCCATAAAGAGACTTCTTTGTATTCACAAATCATATTCACTAAAGTATCCTTCTGAACAACTATAAAATATGCACTTAAAGAATATACATACACACATATATCTGGGCAAGATCCACATTTAAGATAATGTGTAAGGAGAATTTTTTAAATTAAAAAGATGGCTATGTGCCAGAATGTAAACTTTCAGATATTTACTAACAAGCTTATAGCAAACTATAAATTGCACAATTTTAGGGAAACATTTGGATGACGGACTTTTGGCTTCAATCACATTTGAGTGCATCGACTGAGTTTCCTCCACTAATAATGATAAGCTTCTCTCATTTCATATAAATCATAAATTAAAATGACCATAGGTTACAGGTCAACCTAAGATTTTTTTAGCACTAGCCCGATGTGTGACGTCAGCGATACGCAATGCTCTAATATGACTCGAGCCTTTAAAGTAAAGATAGAGTATCATACAAATATGATTTTTTAAATTATATTAAAGTGTATTAAAGCGAAATAATTCTGAAAAAATTATTTTACCTCTATACACCAATTATCTCATGCAGGATTCGAACCTGCCTCTTCTGGCATGGGAAGATTCATGCTATTAATTTATTTTTTCAAAATTATTTCGCTTTAATACACTTTAATATAATGTTAAAATATGTCAAATCTCTGATTGGTTCATATGATGTCACAAAAATATTATATGAATGTTTTTTTTGGTATATTTTAAAAATAATTACATAGTTTAGGTATCCTATAAACTATGGTCATTTTTATTTTGGATTTATATGAAATGATGGAAGCTTATTATTAGTGAAATAAAGTTTGGTTATTCAATTAATAAAAAAATTATCGTATACAAACTTATAAAAAAGACGATGAATATTTTAATTGAGTTTATTTACATAATAATATGTTCTAATAAGCGGATGGATTATAAAGTAATAACTTGTAATTATTATAAAGCACCATATTGCAAGCAATAATTTCCTGTGTTACATATTTCACTATTAAAGCTCACGTAATACATATTATAAGCTGCAAATGTTTCCCCCACACTTCGATATTCGTTATTGATGACGTTAATTATTTGTAATTAAGTTACCAATATCTATACTCCCATCTCAATTACTAGTCCATATGTTAAAAATAACATCAACGAAATTATCCAGAAAGGAACAAAAAAAACGGCAGCCGCTTCATAGTTTACTCCTGTTGCAACATCTGCCGAAAGCATCAACGAGCGATCTTTACCAAATGTCCAAAGTGGATTTCATCACTACTTTTACTGTTTGCCGTGTTTATACAGACTGTGTGAGACAGACATGTATATTCTTCTATGGTAGAAATGAAAAGGGGGAACAAATAAGCTCTGTTTTTTGGGATGTTATATTTTTGAAGCACTGTAATTTGATAAATTGACGCGTGCACCCGAAGAGGGTTGGAATGACTGGCGATATTAAAGAATGAGAAGAACCCTACAACAATAACCGCATTGTGGGAATAGTTATTATAAGATAATGAGGAAATACAAAAAAAATCCTCTGATTTGGGGAGGGGTTTTAGTTAATGGTATTGAATTTCAAACATAGTATAATATATTTCGGCAATGATGCTTACGAAATGATAATTTTCATACGTTTAAAAATATCTAATATATGGAATTTAAAAAAAAAATATTCACATTTAAAATGATTGTTAATAAAATCGTGAGAACTTACTCAAAAATACAATTCACCTTTCTCTTGCATACAATAAAATAACTACGTAAATGCTTTTACTGACAATTTGGTAAAACGATAATAGTTTTTTAATACATTTTTTATAATATCTGCATTGAACAGTGACAATTTTCATAAACCGAAGAAAAAAAAGACTTTTATACAAGACGAGATTGTTTCATGCAAGCCCTGATTAAATCATTAATTATATTTTATTTTTTTAGAAAGTAATTGTGAGTAAAATAAGCACGCTAGAAAAAAGTCTTAAATAAATAATAACTTATATTGTGACGCATTCCCTATAAAAGGGTCTTTGGCAATAGATTTATATTATTAAATGAAAATATTTCTGATATAGGAATTTCCCATCATATACAATGAATAGGTATATAATATAAATATTTCTTCACATTAGAATAAAACAAATTTATTTCGTGTTGAACGAAGATGATCATTAAGCACCACTTCTTCATACTTTAATTTAATTTCTACCAAAATTTCTATTAATGTTTCTTTGTACTCATTATTATAATTTAATATATGCAATAGAAATGCATATGATGTAATTATTTTAACATCGTCTTGATAGAAATTCCATAGATAAAGCATGGTTGGTCACATCGAATTTCTATAATATCTTAGTATACAACCAATGAAAACCAAGCTCTGTTAGTTATTCAATAGAATATGTTGAAGGGCAAAAAACCTTTTCGTATACGATACCTTGAGACAGCTCAGGTGACCTTGCTAAACTTGAAAATGATTTCTTTACTCTATTTTATTTTATTATCTCTTCTATAATTCTGACAAATGTCCTACCCACAAGCTGAACTGCATTAGATTTTTTTCTGTAATAGTAAAGGTGATGATGGTTCATGCATTTATTATATATATATATATATATATATATATATATATATATATATATATATATATATATATATATATATATATATATATATATATATATATATATATATATATATAGCAGCATATATATATATATATATATATATATATATATATTAGATAAATAAATAAATTGTGTAAAATTGTAATTTAATTTTAATAAAACCTCATATCAATCCAAGGCATTACATTGATTAAATACTTATATATTATTATATTTCATACCTTTTACGAGTTTAATTCACGACATCAATTTCCAAGTGTGTGCATATAAAATTTCCCATTAGGTACGACCAGCATCAATATAAGTAAATCAAATTTAATTTGCCTTATCCTCATTATTAATCTCGTTTAAAACCTGTCTCACGGTTCAAATAAAAGAGTTTAATATAAATGTGGCCTCTAAATAATAATGTATTCCCATGCATGAAGAACGGTCATTTATGTAGAAGATAAACACATAAATGTAATTGCATCGGCTTCCTGTTGTATGGGGCCATGTCATCACCATATGATCGAGACAAAATTAAAATTGTCCTCAAGTATACAGAATACTATTATTATATACTAGAGTTATTACTTCCTCTCCAAATAATAAACAGACTTGTCGGAAGATACAAATCATACATTCTAAACTCATTACAATTGCCACCAGGTTACACGCTCACTAAATGGAAAATGTATAACCTATATTTACATTGGGGGAATTTCACTTTCATTTAATCAAAAAGACATTGTTAATTATCTTGAGATGAGCAAAAGAGTAAGTTTACCATATTATGATTATTTATTTTATTTTGAAAAATATGTTACATAGTTCACCGACAGAGAGAATAAATATCTCAGTGCATACATAACATATTATAATCCAGAAAATTAGAGTAAACCTTCTATTCAGGGTGAATTTGAACCCGCGATGACAGTATTTATAGTTGATAACAATTCATGAATTCGACCTAGTTAATAAAATAAATCGAAACCTATTGTAGCATCACACTCACTTACACTCACATACACACACGTATGCACTCGGCGGCACGACAAGCAATCGCCCTGTTCCATTCGACACTTCAAACAGTACACACGTCTCTTGTGTCCATTCCCTCAACAGCTTTTATTTAATATAACATTAAATCTCGTTATATCTTTTATTTAATATAACATAACATCATACCACGTTATATCTGGTGACCCCGACATTGGATTTCGCAATCTTCATCTGATCTGGACACGAATCACCGACGAGGAACAGCAGGAAGTAAGGGTATATGGTTCTCTTCAATTCATCATCAAATAACAAGTAAGACCATTCCTCATCTTTCACATCAAAATAAAAAAATAATTGTCAAAAAGAAAAAAATTGTGTCGACACATTCCGCAAGTGAAGAATATTAATAATTAATTCTGAAAATATTACAACCGTCATCGAATATTATCATATAATAATTCCGAGAATATTACCACCAACAGTGCAATCGCTGAGTCAACACCTATTAAATAAACATTACTGCATTAATCATATTACGGCCACAGGCATATCAGCATACAACATTATAATCATAATTAATACATCAAATATAATAAATTAATACAACAAAAATGAATCATAACATTGAATGGGACATTAACATACTCAACACACCACCCACCAACAACCAACACCATCATCATCAGCAACTGATGGACTGATGGGTGAACGCCTCACAGCACAGATGTCGAGTCCGTGCAACTTCATCGCAGAAATCACACCAAACAACAGCGATACAGCCATGGCACGGATGAGACAAGATGTGGAGGACCTAAAACAACTGGTCCGGCAGTTATCCATATCGGGGGTCGATAGAACACGAAGACCTTATGAGCCAAATTTCAGAGATCGCAGCCGACAACGCGGAAACCGTAGCCGACAACGTAGCCGGCAACGCAGCAACTCGCGGCCGACACATGACAACTGTTGGTATCATTTCAAATTCGGCGCCAAGGCAAACAAGTGCCAACAGCCGTGTAAATTCAATGCGGAAAACTAGACGCTGCAGCGACCGCAGAGGTGGACAGCGCTGCAGCCCTTCCAATATCACACCGCCTCACAATGCACGACATCCGCACCAGGAAGGCCTACCTTGTCGACTCCGGAGCAGACATTTCAGTACTGAAAGTAACAGACAGCAAACAACCTGCTACAACAATTACAGCAAGAGCAGCTAATGGAACGCCCATCAAGACTTACGGGACCAAGAGGATAACACTGCACCTCGCTCCCAACGCAATCTATACATGGACGTTCATCATTGCTGATGTCGAGCGCAACATCATCGGGGCCGACCTTCTGAAACATCACCAACTGTTAATAGACCTCAGTGGAAAATGTCTCTTCGACAAACAATTTAGAGTGAAAATACAAGGACAGGTAGACCAAGAACAAATCGAATCCATCAAATTATTGACACCAACGAAGGAATACTTATCGGTCATCAAAAAATTTCCAGAATTGTTTGACGCCGATAGGATAAAAAAACCTTCAAAACATTCGGTCCGACATCACATCACCACAACAGGTACACCGGTATACGAGAAAGCGAGATCTCTCAATAAAGTGAAGTATGACAAAGCGAAGCAGGAGATCATCAAATTACAACAATTAGGGATTATACGACCATCATCCTCACCCTGGGCATCCCCTATTCACATCGTGGAGACGAAAGACGGGGGAATACGCATCTGTGGCGACTACAGGCGACTTAACGCTCAAACCGCTCCAGATAGATACCCCATACCACGCCCTTCCGAGGTTCAAAATCATCTCGAAGGAAAAAACATTTTCTCCAAAATCGATCTCCAACGGGCTTATCATCAAATACCAATAGCCGATGAAGATATTCCGAAGACAGCCATCTCAACACCTTTCGGATCTTTCGAATATGTGAAAACGCCATTCGGACTTCGAAACGCAGGACAATCTTTCCAACGCTTCATAAACACCATACTTGGAGATATGGAAGACGTATTTGTCTACTTAGACGACATCTTAATCGCATCAAAGAACGAAGAACAACACCTTAAGTGCATCACAGAACTTTTCTCGAGATTGGACAAATTCGGTTTATCAGTCGCACTCGAAAAATGTCAATTTGGCCTTACTGAAATAGAATTTTTAGGATTTAAAATAACAACAGCAGGTATACAACCAATTTCTGAGAAGATCCGCATCATAGAGGATTTTCCAAAACCACAGACAGTCCTAGAATTAAGAAGATTTTTAGGGATAATTAATTTTTACAGAAAACTTATTCCTAAAGCAGCTCAATCTCAAAAACCACTGAACAAATACCTTACTTCGTCGAAGAAAAAGGACAAAACACCAAGAGTGTGGGACGATGAAGCCAACGCAGCTTTTCAATTATGCAAAGAAGCGATAGCGAAGGCAACCACACTAGCACACCCATCAGCCGAAGCTACCATGGTCCTGCTTACTGACGCTTCAGGATCCTGTGCGGGAGGAGCACTTCACCAACAACTCGGAAACGTGCTCCAACCAATCGGATTCTACTCCAAAGCTCTATCAGTAACGCAACAGAACTACTCGACCTACGACCGAGAGATTTTAGCAATATTCTTGTCCATACGCTACTTCAGGGACAGCGTAGAAGGGAGAGAATTGATTGTTAAAACTGACCACAAACCTCTGACTTTCGCACTCAATAAACCACAATCTCCTGCAGATAATCCACGCCGACTCAGACAATTAGACTACATATCGCAATCCACCAACCGAATAGTCTACATTGAAGGCGAAGAGAACACCGTTGCAGACGCACTCAGTCGGATCTCTACAATCAATCTCCCAACTAACTTCGACTTGAAGGACATCGCAAAAACTCAAACAAACGACCCAGAGCTGGAAAATCTCAAACAGCACCCAGCACTACAATTCAAGAAAATAACATCAGCAA
>JAGTTH010004380.1:0-51458 GCA_022606485.1 Agraylea sexmaculata | reverse complement strand
GATCAAATCAATTTAAATAAAATTGACTTGAGTGGGATTAGAACCCATGACTACAGTATTTATAGCCATGCTTCTTATACATTACGCTGATTTATAATAATATTATTAAAATATGATTAAAAATCAATTGCACATTTTTGTCAATAGCATTATCACAAAAACGTATCTATACATTTGATGATCGACGAGTTTGAGTTAGTCAATTATTACAATTGCCTCTGTCAAACTCATCTAATTGGTTCGCCATCTTGATGTTTTAATAGGTTATACAGGTCTGCTAATATATCGTATTGTGGTATCGGCGAACGTCTCAAAATAATAATAGTAATCATTTGTAGTATGTAGTAATCTTTTCCTAAACTTACTATTTTTTTTAATTTTCTATCCAATTATAAAAACCTTCACGGGCCTATAAATAAATGATATACTATTATAAAATAAAATATTTTATTAATTCGTTCGATCACGGCTAAATATTTATATTGTTAAAACGGTGATAATTAAATAATAATGAAAGTGAATAATTGGCACATTGTGTTATAATAAAAAAAATATACTAATATTAAATGCACCTTTATACAGATTAATTTGAAAATATTTTTTTGGGGTGTGTTTCATTTTTAGGGGGGCGAAAATAAGTGAATGCAAATATTTAATATTTTTTCAAGTAAGTATTTAACAGATACAATAGCGGCCCAAACATAATACGAAAAGCAAGAAATACATTTTTTTTTTTTTTCCATTTATTATTGCGATCACATCCTAAAATATTCTCAGTTAGTTCAAGTCCACCCTGTATATTATTAAAACTATAATTGTTAATTAATATCTAATATTTGTACTAGACGTGAAAGAGATAGCAACAGAAAAAAGTGATTTTTATTATTTCTTTCTACTAAAACATTAGATTGAAATTGAACACGTGTTAAAAAATGACTTTTATTATCATTTTAGTTCTATTCAAATACGCACCAATACTGACGGTCGTATTCAATAAAATAGTATAATGCGAGTGTGTGAACCAATACTACCAAGCTCTATTTGTATACGCACCAATACTATCAGTTCTAGCACGACTCACTAACACAATCACATTGCACTATTATAATGAATGTACGTGAAAATGACAATGGATCGACTGCTCCAGCGTATAATATCGTAAGTGCAAAAAAATCTGTGTGCTCTTAAGTCTTTATGAAACTGAGCCACATATTCAATCAGGTAACACTGCCTGTCACGTGTCACTCGGTTTAATTATTATTTATAACATAAAACAATTTACGATTAACTACCTTGTATTGTAAGGTAAATACTGATTATTAAGTGGGTGGACACGTATTTGTGTATTCAAAAAAATTCTCTAAAAGAGCGTAGAGCTAAAATATTAATAAAATCCCGATCGATCGTCTTGGTCCAGGTTTACTCTGTTATGGTGTACACCAGACACTTCTTTCCAGGACAACCTTTTCCCTTTTCCCACACAGGTATGTATGCAAATTCATTTAGTCCGCCTTGAAATAATCTTCTTAAATCCTTACATTTGCATCTCTTGTCAAGAATAAAGTCACTATATTTATAAAGACAAATCTACAGGATTTCTCCAGTTAAGTAATTTGTTTTATATGTATTGAAGATTCATAAATCCCGCTCAAGTAAACAAAAAAAGTTGGTTATTAGGACTGGGAGATCGGGAATAATATTAATAAAATCCCGATCGATTGTCTCGGTCTAGGTTTTCTTGTATTGTAAGTTAAATACTGATTATTAAGTCGGTGAGCTGTGTAACTAGTAATAGTTAAGATCACCGACAGACAATTAATTAACACGTTGTTGTGTATAAAAAACCCCCTCTCTAAAAGAGCGTAGAGGTAAAATATATATATTTTTTTAATTTCAAAGTTGGATGAATTCTTATGTTTAATGTTTCAGTTCCCGGGGATATATTGAAGTTGTGTGTAGAGATAATAATCGTATAACTGGTGATGTAACTCTCGGTCCAGGGGCAGGTAGTGAAGCATCTCACCCCTGTTTGTAGGAGTGAAGTAGTGCACTTGCTCGTTATATAAGTGGGCCATCGTGTTCCCTGCACTCTGACCCCATTTCGTCAAAGTCTATTCTACTCGATTTTGTGCTGACGTGACGTGACGTGACGTGACGCCTCCTCTACACATTACCTCTATCATTCAATCCACATTGTAACTGTATATTGTAGTCCGCGATTGTCCGACCATACGATCGTGTGTCATTTTGCAACAGATTATGTTATACGACTAACTTCTGCATTTCCGTTCCATTGAACACGGCCATTGCGAAATTGAATGCTTTTTAGTGAACACTTGCTTGTTTCAAACAGAACCTGATTCGCTTTCTACATACATTCTTATCATTTTGCCAAGAAGATCCACACACTCGTTATATAATGTATACAACATGTCTTTAATTGAACTTCAAATAACTTAAAGGCTTTTATATCATTCCAATACGATCATAAAAACAGTATACTAAAAGGGTCCTAAGATTTTCTTCGTATAAAAAAATAATTTAATAATCATAATATATATAATTAGGTATTAATAACAGGAGGAGCGCGGCCTCCAATAGAAATAAGTGGAAGATGCTGGTGCGGGAAGCCTTGGTTCATCACTGAACTGGAGTGCTTATGATGATGATGATGAATATATATAATATTTGAACGTGTGTGTATGTTGCATGTCTGTCTGTCTGTGCGGATTCCTCAACCATCAGTGTTACTAGATGGAAGAATAATATTTCATATTATTATTTTACTACAATTAATACACATCTAAAATCTCGAAACGGCTATTTTAATGAAAATAATATTAGAAATATTAAATAATGCATAATCAATGAAAATTCTCAAAAAAAGTATTTATTGGGAGATTCGCTTTTTAAATATTGTGATGAGTGTTGTCATCGTGTGAAAACCGTATTAAATTATTATATTAATAATTTAATTTGAAAATTCAAAGTTCTTTCGAATGAAAAAACAAACAACTTTTTATCTTCTTATTAAAAACAAAGCAGAGCATCCAAAAACATTATAAATTGAAATATTTAAATATTTTTAAAGGTATTTAATTTGATAATGTAATAATTTCACATTTTTATAATTTATTTTTAAAATGAAAAAATCTCCTAATCGATAAAAACTACTTTAAAGCACTATTATTTACAATATTCGTTTGACTTCATAGCATATCCGATTTTCCTCATATATTGATTGGAATATATGTGAAAATATTTCTTAATGTACTAAAATATATTAAAATTGAGTGTGCTTTTAGAGAGTTTATGGATCTGATTAATGTTTAAATTACATTTGTGAGAATGAATTGAGTGTTGTGTATTTTAAATTAGAAATTTATAATACTCTTTTTTACATTTAAGAAAAGGCAAAACATATTCTTAGTAACAGGAAAATATTATAAATAACCTAGTTATAAAGATGTCTTAAGATAACTAAATATCGCGGAAACATTTTGCAGTGCTTTTGAGGTTTATAAATTATGGAGTAAAATTATTGAAAAATAATTTCATATAACGAGTAATATTCTGTAACGAATTTTGCTCGTTATGAGAGGTTCTACTGTATATTTTTGAGGTGACGTCTAACTGAAAAAAATATAACCTTCGCTCTCTCTCCGTTATAGACTTTTTTCCACACATGACGATTGAATATGTGTATTCAAAAAATATATTTAAAAAAACATATAAACACACCTATAAATGGAAACAAAGGATTTGGATAAAAATAGAATTGTTTTCGCGGAAAATTAAATTTTAAAATTAATTCCCAACCAAGCAAATTGCTTGACATTATATTTATGGAATTTATAAACGTATTAGACTCACCAGGGAAATAAGAAATTACTGTGCGGTTTTATTACGTGACTTCAATATACTTTTTGTTAATTTACTTTAGAAGGGTTTTAACTGCAACAAATTTTAAATCCTTAATCCGTTGTACAACCTTATATGAAACGTATTTTCCAATATTGAATAATGAAGCTAAATTACAAAATCAAACCAATTCCAATATCCTATAGAAAGTGTCTTCTAACTAACTAAGGCATTGTTTTAGCGTAGATGATTGCAACCGGTTGACAGTTCGCCTCGTACGGATTTAATCTGCTAGTTTATTTTGAGATTCTCTTGGCTGTAACTATTTCGGCAAGCCGTGGCTTTAACTACCATATCATATATATTTTTAAATGTTAACAATAATTCGCACTGTTAATAATTTAACGCATCGTATAACATTTCACACCGCATAGCTGCAAATATGATTATTATACTTACGTGTAAGATCAGGTGGAAAACCTTGAAGATCCATGCACTGCTTGCATAGGTGACCGTGTGCCAGATGGACGATACATTTAACTTATCGATTACTGATAGTAATTGATTTTATTTAACCGTAGTAGTAGTAATGGCCAGTGCCGCATTATTATGTAACACAATGTCGGTATATTGGCAAAACGTGATGAGTCCAAATATTGAATTGGTGCTTTTGTAGGCAAAAACACTACAAATATACAAATACCATTAATAGTTATAAATAAGTACAGATTTCATTTGGTACTTTACTGTTAGTGAGTCGTACTATAGCCGATAATATTGGTGCGTATATGAATAGAGATTGCTAGTATTGGTTTACGCCAGGTCTACTTGTATACGCACTTATCATTATACTATTATATTGAATATGACACACCGATAATATGTTGTGTTTGTAGATCAAATATCACAATTTAGACACCCGCAAAGCATTTCCTCTACAAGTATAAGAAGCAAAGAGTAGTGTTTTAGATTCGAAGCGTAAAGTAAAAGGATTAATCTACAAAAAATCGATGAGTCAGTAACAAATAAACGTATCTACAATTTTTTTATTTAAATATAACTATATAATTTTTATTTTTATATCATTAAACTATTTTTTACATTGTTGCTCTTTTTATGTTTTTCTTCTCTTTTTCTCTCTTATTGTTATATTTCTTTTTTTTGTAATTTGTATTTTTTCTAAATGACGAGTGCTGCATTATCATCACGGCGACTTGGGATCCCCCGTAATGCTGTAGTGGTAGTGCAGTATGATGTAGTAATTATATGTAAAATAAAAATAAAATAAAAAAAATAACAAAATAAATGTTAAGATAATTAAGATTAAAATTGTATATTTAATTGTTTTTGATATATTAGCAGTCCATACGTCTGGATGTATAAATATCAACATGGCGGACCAAGCAGATGAGTTTGACTAAGGCAATGAGGTATGTATACCTCATTGGACTGAGGCAACACTAATTATCTTACTCAGACTCGTCTGTTTGGTCCGCCATCTTGATATTTATACATCCAGTTGGCATTTTATCGGCGGCAAGAGAATATAAACGTATTACCGTACTTAAAAAAATATCCATTTTAATGGTGATTTACTTAACAATAAAAGTGGGCAATTTTACCATTGAATTGTGATTTTTGGGGCAGTTAAAAAATGGTGTTTGTTTCAATAAACCTGTATGTATGGCCTGCTAATATATCGGTGGTATTAGCAGCTTTCAAAACGAGGTTCTATAATAATAGTGGTAGGAGTGGATTACATTGTGTTAATGGAGTATGCATCTGTCAAACAGGCTTTACCAAAGCAAAAGACCACCTGACATCCTTGACCAGTGAAAGGATTAGTAATAGTTATAGTCAAGCGTGTAGCTAGCAACAGGCCTGAATTATCATAACTGTATTATGTAGTTTATTGTGGCACTGTGTTAATTTTAGATATGCCGGAATGTCACACAATATATAACAAGCATTATAGCTCAGGGGATAAGGCGCCTAGTTATAAATACTGTGGTTATGTTTTCAAGTCCCGCTCAAGTAATCTGATCGATTATCACGACTGGGCATTAATAAGAAATTAGAATAGTATAATTTTCGTTTTACCTTGGCGCATCTCTCGGTACACATCATACACCTTAAGCCATTATATACATTACTAGGGTAATTTTAATTGAAATTTTCAATTTGTTAATGTTTTTTTATGTTCTGTCTGGTTTTTAATAGGACGTTTATCTTTGAGTTTTGATTTCATTTTTGCTTTAAAGAAGTTTTAAAGATTTTTTTTATTTTAAAAATGAAGTATAAAAATGTGGAAATTGTTATGCACTATCACCTAAAAATATATTGAAATTATTTAATATTTTGAAATGCTCTGATTTGTTTTTAATACGAAGATAATAAGTTGTTTGTTTTTCATTCGAAGAAGTTTGAATTTTTTTATTAAAATTATTAATAAAATAATATAACGCGTTTTTCACATGATGACAACACTCATCACAATATTTAAAAAGCGAGTCTCCCGATAAATACTTTTTTTGAGAATTTTCATTTATTATGCATTATTAAATATCTCTAAAATTATTTTGAAATTAATTTAATAATATTATCATTAAAATACCCGTTTCGAGATTTTAGATATGTATTAATTATGATTAAATATTTAAATTGAATTATTTATACACCTGGCAACACCTAGCAACACCTAGCTGTCAAAATGGATTTCGTTTGACCATTATTTATAAAATATATCAGTTTACGATTTACTACCTTCTATTGACAGAGACATGAAACGTGTTATAGATAATGGATGAATCTACATTAGTTGCCGGTCAGATAGGAATAATTTACTATTTGGAAAATGTCCCATTTAATAGTTTAAACCATCATTGAAAACCAACATTTTTTTACTTTTCATACATTTCGAACAAAACTGACAGCAAACATATTTCAAACGAAAGTATACGATATCTCGAAGGTATTCAATACATATTAGGGGCTACTTTCGCATATCTTCAATAATCAACAAATTTAAATGCAGTCTCACTACCAAATATTCTATTCTATTTTGAATATATGGCTCAGTTCCATAAAGACTTAAGAGCACACGGAATTTTAATGCTTGTACCCTGATATATTAAGGACTATTTTTCTGTATATAGCGACTCTGTATACGCTGAGGATGGTTGAGGGATTGACCCGTACAGACAGACATACATACAGACATATAACATACACACAGTTAGACAATTATATATATTACTAGGGTAATTTTAATTGAAATTTTCAATTTGTTAATATTTTTTTATGTTCTGCCTGGTTTTTTAATAGGACGTTTATCTTTGAGTTTTGATTTCATTGTTGCTTTAAAGAAGTTTTAAGGAATTTTTTTATTTTAAAAATGAAGTATAAAATGTGGAAATTGTTATGCATTATCAAATTAAATACACCTAAAAATATATTGAAATTATTTAATATTTTGAAATGCTCTGATTTGTTTTTAATACGAAGATAATAAGATGTTTGTTTTTTCATTCGAAAGAAGTTTGAAATTTTATTAAAATTATTAATAAAATAATATAACGCGGTTTTCATATGATGACAACACTCATCACAATATTTAAAAAGCGAGTCTCCTGATAAATACTTTTTTTGAGAATTTTCATTTATTATGCATTATTAAATATTTCTAAAATTATTTTGAAATTAATTTAATAATATTATCATTAAAATACCCCTTTCGAGATTTTAGATATGTATTAATTATGATTAAATATTTAAATTGAATTATTTATACACCTGGCAACACCTAGCAACACCTAGCTGTCACAATGGATTTCGATTGAACATTATTTATAAAATATATCAGTTTACGATTAACTACCTTCTATTGACAGAGACATGAAACGTGTTATAGATAATGGATGAATCTACATTAGTTGCCGGTCAGATAGGAATAATTTACTATTTCGAAAATGTCCCATTTAATAGTTTAAACAATCATTGAAAATGAAAATTTTTTAACGTTCCATACATTTCGAACAAACTGACAGCAAAACATATTTCAAACGAAAGTACATATCTCTGAAGGTATTCTGATACATAAGGGCTACTTTCGCATATCTCTACACCAACAAATATAAATGCAGTCTCACTACCAAATATTCTATTCTATTTGAATATATGGCTCAGTTCCATAAAGACTTAAGAGCACACAGATCACACAATTTTAATGCTTGTACCCTGATATATTAAGGACTATTTTTCTGTATATTGCGACTCTGTATACGCTGAGGATGGTTGAGGGATTGACCCGTACAGACAGACATACATACAGACATATAACATACACACAGTTAGACAATTATATATATTATTATGTTATCATTCAATCAAGTTCACCGAGAGCACAACAGGACACATTGTAGCGATGTGCTCCTTCATATCAAATGTAGTTTGCATCGAGTTCAAGGCTGTAGTAGGTACGAATATTATAAATTACTTTGGTGACGGTTGCCATGTTATATTATTTTCATGTTCCGTGTCTCAATGTGTTAGAAACATAACATAACTTTTGTATTGTGCATTGGAACCGCATTTAGCTTCTACCGATAACCTCAAATATACATACATATGACGCACGTCTATTATGCCCGACAACCTTTTCAATCACAATTTGTTGTCGGAGAACGTCCAAGTGCTATTAGCGAATTTGACAGTTTTACATTACAATAACATCATGTGTTATGTTTTACATTGTGTGGGTTAAAATTACCAAAAATGAGTCCCTTTTTAAGGGGTTGTCCAGGCCATCGTGGCCTTTACGGGAGAATATTATAGTAGAGGTGGTTTCCCAGGTCACCCCCAAAGCAATGAGTCTTTCAGATCTAGTAGATCGATCAAGTGACATCAGTGGACACCATTTTTTCCTGTGCCCTGAATCGAACCCGGGGGTATTCATTCACGAATCCATTACACTAACCTAACCTAACCACTGGGCCAAAGAGTGCCTCTATTATAACAATTATCTTTTATTATAATGTTTATATTTATTTAAATAAATAACGCCTCCCTACTGTCGGCATTTAAGGATGGTCTGACCAATGTGGCTTTTCCGGAAAAATATAATGAAGTGGTTTCCCAGGCCACTACACAGGGAAGAGGTAGTCCTTCAGATCTATCAATAGTGATCATCATCTACATTTCTCAAAATTTTTACCATGGTGTTGATATTATCTTTAATTCAAGCTCATTTACATCTATACAGTCATATGTAAACTGCACCAACCTCTACATGTAATGGTCTATGATTCGGTTCCTTAAAGGAAAATCGAGAAAATCCTGAAAAAATATTTTTAGTACATAGAGAAATCATGACAAAAAAATCGTCAAAAAGTCAATTAATTATTATTTAATATTAAGTCGAAATAATATCCAAGCCACCGATTTTTCACCACCCACTTCAAAAACTGACAGTTTAATATAATAGTTTCAGGTAAAAATCTTGAATTATGTAAATAAATATGTGTATACAAACCTACGATTGTAATAATTATGTATAAAAATAATATAAAACAATAACGAATAGGTATGCAAAAAAACATACAAAGACAGGATAAATGTTTAAATCAGAATACTATTGTTTGATAAACGCTTATTCAGAGTTTTACTACTTTTTAATTTTAATTTGATTTGATTGCTCGTATTAGAGTTTGAAATTAGTTTTTAATAAAATGTGTGAGATATTTCATCATACATGTAATAATTTTTTGCAGACAAACACGTCACGGTGTTGTTTCCATTTGGTTTTTTTTTGTTCACAAGCCACGTTTTTTGCTCACAAATAATTTTTATACATTAAAATTATTCAGAAAATTCTGTATTATTTAGCAAACGTGTCATCGTAGGAAAATGATTCGTTGTGTTACTTATTTTTTACACTAGTGAACATAAAGTTCCTATTAAATAATTTTATAAAGTATTTCTCAGAAGGCACGTATGTGTAATGAATCAGTATTTGATGTTTGAAACTTGCACGTGGCATCTCCGTTTTATAAATAAATTTAGTTCGCAGTTTGTCACACGTGTGTTTACGATTCAACCTTGGATATTACATTTTATATTCATCAATATAAATAAAAAGAGGACGTCGATTGTTTCATCATCATTATTCGATAAGATAACACATGCTTAAATAAATAAACTGCACCAGTTGCTGATTATGTGCGCGATTGCTATAAACCGCTTATGTAAGTGATCGACAACCTTTTTTAATCGGAGAAAAATATATATTGTAAGATTGCAACCTAACTAATGTAAATTATGTACGGTACTAAAAAGTATCAAATGTGTTATTTTATTTAAGATAGTAACAAGTCGTAAACAAAAACACAGATGCTATGTGTTTTTGTTGAATTTCGTCATAGTCAAATGCAACGTTGTGCAATATAAGACAGGGAAAATATAAAAATACATATAATATTACAATTACCTTTTATCTTCGTTAAGACCCCAAAAAGTCATGAAACAAAATTTATATAACAACCAGCCGCTGTTTAACTTTCGTTCTTCTAACAGCTTGAGTATTTAATCTTTAGTGATCTTGGATACCACAATAATTCTGGCTCGAGACGAATGATTCTGGATTACAAAAAAAATATTATCCTGTTTTATTTAATTAAAACAGTTGACAGAGCAAATTCTCTTTTCATATACTTATTTTTTAAAGTATTGAATTCGCCATAGGATGTTTTGGCAGTCAACATCCTAGTGTATTTTTGGTTTAAATTATGCCCAACATTTTCGGTGATCCAATATTGGTTTGTAGTTCACGTGTGAAAACAGGATACACGTGTTTTAGTGAAAATGTTAAACACGGTTTGTTTTGTATGCAGACGATTGGTATCCGAAATAGTATTTGAGAATTCTCAGAAATGCTCATCGACTTGAAGGCCGCTTTTTCACCACACTAAAATTTGTTCGACTCTTTCGTTTACCATAAAATATCCGTTTTATGTTTGTTTGTTATTTTACAGGTGTCCCATGTACACCTGTGTTAAGAGATGTATCCTTTATTTTAGGTCATTTAATATTTGTGTGTATTTGAATGTTAAAATAATGACAAATAACATATTTTCAAGGTATATGTAAAAGCCTTTAAAAACACATGGCGCAGGTGTTAACAGGTGAATTACCACACACTTTCGGGAGTTTTACATTGACTTAACTATAACGTAATCAATTGCTTATTGGGATTCTAATATATTTTATTTGTATGAACTTATTTTGACGATTTTGAGTTTGGGATGCATTTGTAAATGTTTTTTTATTACTTTATTTACTGCCAAAACGCATTTAGTCGTATCATCAGTATTTCGGGAAAATCTTAGTTTCTGTTAGTTCTGGTAGTTAAAATAGAGCTATTTTTTATAATTGTGTTATATTTGGAAAGATAAAAGAAATCATTGACTTACCACCACATTGTAAATTATTCAAATATAAATACCATAAATTTATAGTTCTGTTAAGACTTTTTTTCACTAATTCGCTATTATCTCAAAACTATGAAATATGACTTAGTGCATTTTGGCAGTATACCCTCTATATATTAGTGTGATAATTTAATCTTGTACAATGTACAGTTGCAATTTCAATCATTAAAAATATTCATAGGGAACGTAATGTAACGCAAAAATATATAACTTTTCAGTTTTGGTGTAAATATGAAAAAACATCGACGCAAGTGGAGTTAATTTTTTAATACTCTACATGAATAAATAATTTTTTAAAGATATTTATTTGGTGTAATTTATCATAACACATAACTTCCATGGTACCAAATAAATTTCTTTCGTCAACAGTATCATACTTTTTTTAATATTTTTAAATTTAATAAAAATGTTTTCACAAAATAAAATAAAAATTATGATCTTGTAAAAATTTTGCGATAAATATAAATGATAGGTACTATAAGGTGGTTATATAAAAAAAATATTTTAATAGATTAAAGTGACGAATACATAAGCAATAAAATTTCGTACGAAATACATTATTAGATTGAAGAAATTCTATTATTACTTTTGGAGATGTTTGGTATAAAAGATGTATAAATATAGAGATAAATGTGTTGTGAGAATGAGGGAGTGTGTTTATTTAGAATGTGGTATGGGCTAAATCCACCCCCAAAATAATAATAAAACGTGTCGCGGGTGGTGCTCCGCCCCCTGCCCTGCCTGACCTGGTTTTCCCTCTTGGAGGCCTCCTCGTCCACCCTCTATCGATTTTGTGCATTGTACTAGCCCTGCCCAGGATCTGCTCTCCCTCATATATATTTAATTTTCTTCCACTCGCCCTATTTTATTTCCTCTACAACCTAATAGAATACACAGCCTATATACATTTATAAATAAATAAAAACTCTTGTATATCTTTATACTTACCCACTTGAATTTATTCAAACTTTAATAAATATAATAATTATTAGTATCGTTTTCAATAATGAAAATGATACTTTAGATTTAAAAATATTTATAATCAAGTTTATTGAGAATACTATTTTAATCTAGTGTACGAGAGGTAATAATGCTAATTATTTTTATTCAATACTATTAGACATTTCTTTCTATTTATAAATTGTGTTACCTTTTTTACTGTTTCTTATACTATGTGGACTTTTAATCATTGCAAATATTTAAAAAAAGGAGTAGGATATCGCAAAATTATAATTTCATATTCATATAATATTTTTGTGAAATCAGTTAAACCAATCGGAGATTATACATACTTTAACATTATATTAAAGCGAAATAATTCTGAAAAAATTAATTAAACTCGATACACCAATCATCTCAGGCAGGACTCGAACCTGCCTCTTCTGGTATGGACCAGAATAATTATAATTCATTTTTTCAGAATTATTTCGCTTTAATATAATGTTAAGGTATGTATAATTTCATAGTTCAGCTCACTTGTTAGTGGAAACTATATTTATAACCAATCAGAAATAAAAATGATTTTGGGTCAAACAATACCCAAACTGTTAGTTAAAAATACAATATCTCCATTAGCGATACACTGCCTCGTCTTAAAATATTCTCAATTTAGTGGATATAAAATAAATTATTATATTCGTTATAAATAAAAATTAAAAGTATGTACATTTGATTTTGCAGGAATTGTAGTGCACCTTACGGAAAATTTTTGCTGTCTTATTTACATTATATTTGCATAACACATTTTTTTTGGATAATTAACTCCGGTTAATCGTTCCCTGACTAAATCTGTAAAATTATACAAATCGTCTTGTTTTTTTCTTACCCCAGTAAAGAATAAAAGAGTCTTAACTTAATAATGCGTGGCGTTTTACATTTTTGCTTATCGTATGTATGTATAAAGTTTAGATTGATGAGTCGCAAAATTTTCGTTTATTTATATTTTGTTCTTGTAATCTGCTTTTGATATTATGTAAATGACTGCTTATGCGTAATTCTCTTCTATGCACGCGTTTTAGGTCACGTTTTAGTTACTCGACTGTCATGTCCCATATATTTAAAATCGATCGTCTAATAGCGTTACGATTTCGCATGTTAAGTAAAACGACGCATTTCCTTCGGAGAATAATAATGTTTATTCAGTTTTTTTTTTGCGTTGTTATTGTGAAGGATAGTGAACAATATTTAATGAATCGATTGTTTTCCAATCTTGTTTCGTCTCAACGTTGTACTTTTCACCACGTAATTATTGTTTCTCTCTTCGACATTTTGTTGATATTTTCCTGCGTATATTTGGATCGTGTCCAGAGTTCATTTTGTGGGATGTGTTTTTCTCCATTGACGTAATACACTTGCTATCCTTTTGGCACAATTGCACAATTACACGACTTTCCGAAAT
Organism: Agraylea sexmaculata; assembly: GCA_022606485.1. Classification (NCBI taxonomy): domain Eukaryota; kingdom Metazoa; phylum Arthropoda; class Insecta; order Trichoptera; family Hydroptilidae; genus Agraylea; species Agraylea sexmaculata. Next base: position 37,715 of record JAGTTH010004380.1, on the reverse strand, counting down.
ATAATCGCACTTCATGGTTTTTTTTGTCATGCCAATCGTATTATTTAAGTGTCACGTTTTGGATTATGGCAACATGTATTTTTTATAAACTAATATACAGTGAGCTCTCCTTGATACGAAATGTATGTTATTATTTTTAACAAAAACAAATGAACCTTCGCAATTTAAATTTGATTAAAAAAATCATCCTACATTTTATTTCGTATTTTTGAATTTATATTATATGTAATGCCGAGGTTTTTACTAGTTGTTATGATTGCTGATTTGTGCGAATTTAACCTGGATCAAGACAATCGATCGGGATTTCATTAATATTATTCTGAATCTCACAATCATAAAAACTGATTTTTAAAAATTAATTTAAGCATATTTAAACCCACGACTACACTATTATATCTCATCTATTATGGTTGTGTAAGAGTTAATAACATAAGTAGTGTCGTTTTTGTGATGGTTATTTCTATTTATAGTTCACATGAAAAGCTGAACTATGTGGAAAAAGACAATAATTGTGTCATGTTGCCAGTTACCATTGCTTTAAAAGATTATTTTTAAAATCTTTTAATTTCAAAGGCAATAAAATGATTTGAATCACTGAGAGTTTAATGTATAAATTGCCAAAAACCAAATTAGAATTATCTTTCTCTTACCATAGTTCAATAAAATTCATTTTTTCCTCACTGACACCAGATTTTAATGAAACATAATAATATATATATATTTACTATTGATACGAATTTCAAGGCCTTCTAAATTTGCACAGATTTCCAACGGATATTATTTTCATACTCTAATTTTACATCACCCCAAACATGGCTTAACCATAATAACATTCATTTAGATAGTTTTATTAAAAAAAGTTTTTGGATTTTTTGCGATTTTGTGGAAATCATACATGGTAGTTTAATGTAGTCGAATAGTTAATTAATAGAGTTACAATAGATTGTATGGTTTTTCCTTGAATAAATATACATATTTATGCTTTGTAGGCTTGTGGTACTGTCGCTTGAACATAATAATAAAAGTTTAAAAAAATATGCTTAATATTGAATCATGGAATTTTATGCTTGCTAGCTTAGCGTAGATTTCCCCATCTTCGCTAGTTTCATAGTTAATAAATACATTATGAGAGTTATGATGTGAAAAATCATCTTGAAGTGCTTAACATTTTTCGATTGAACAATAATGTTTGGCTTACAATAATAAATGATTAGAATCATACATGATACTTAAAAACCGGTGTTGTTAAACTTTGATCCTTTATAGATTACCTAATGTATATACAATACATATGTTGAAAACAGTGAATAATTATAATAAATAGAGATATTTTTGTTAAGAAAATCATTGAGCACTAGTCTCCAATATTTAGCTTGATAAAATTGTTAGAGGTGGTGGGTTGCTTGGTCATTCGATTAAAATAAATGCATGGTTTTGGATATATTATTTATCATATGCCAATAATGGTCAGCTAATTATTTTTATTTTATTTCAGGGCTGATCGAGAAGGAAGTGCTGTTGTATATGCATCCCCCGTGTCGGACAGGGCACGTCCACGGGATAGGCTCTATAGAAATGGGCCTTCCTCAACCTATACCAATAATGTTGTAGACAGGTAAAATTTATGATTCAAATTAATATTTTTTACATATCTAAATTTTATGTTGCATTAATAAATTACAATTATTATTGTGTATGCATGTATACTTTTATTAATTGTTTAAAAATAAATTGTAGTAGAAATTCACATCATCGTTGGTATGTGAATTATGGCACATCACCAACATCCAGCACTGGAGTAGAAAATGCCACAGGAGGAAGTATTAGTGGACCTCGGAGAAATAGAGGTCGTTCAGGGTCATCATCTGCAGGTTCTGGTGCAAGTAGTAGTCGATCTGGTAGCACAAGCTCTGCCCCAAGATCTCCGTCATCATCTAGCTCTAGGGCATCAAGTCCTGGAGGAAATACTGAACGGTCTAGAAGAAAACATCAGGTATATACAAATTGGTTGTGTACATAATAAATAGCCAAAGAACGAAATTCTAAACATTTTTTTTTGCAGTGGGGAAATAGCACAGTAGGAACTAATAATAGACCATTAGCCATATGTGTTAGAAATTTACCTCAGCGCTCTTCAGATTCATCACTGAAAGATGGATTGTTCCATGAATACAAAAAACATGGAAAAGTTTCTTGTGTCAAAGTTGTTGGTGTCAATCAGGATAGATATGCAGTGGTATGATTGATTTGACTTTATTGTATGCATTATTATTATCAATATCTATATATTCTCGCCCATTTTTAGGTTTGTTTTAAGAAACCTTCAGATGTGGAAAAGGCTTTGGAGGTATCTCAAGATAAATTATTCTTTGGGTGCAAAATTTCTGTTGGACCATACCAAGGACAAGATGTTGAAGATAACGAATCTAGACCATATGAAACAGATTTAGATGAATTTCATCCAAAAGCAACTAGAACTCTTTTTATTGGTAATTTAGAGAAAGATGTTACACCAACACTTTTGAGGGAAAAATTTAAGCACTTTGGCAAAATATTAGAGATTGATATAAAAAAGCAAGGAGGCGGTGCTGGTTATGCATTTTGTCAGTATGCCAATATATCGTCTGTAGTAGATGCCATTAGAAGTATGGATGGTGAACATGTGGGTGGAAATAGAGTGAAACTAGGATTCGGCAAATCTATGGCTACCACATGTGTTTGGATTGATGGGGTTACTGAACAATCAGAAAAACAAGTTTTTGCTCATTGTGAAAGAATAGGACATGTTACACAGGTAATATTTTTTAATTATAGTTATAATATATGTGCCTACATATTACATAAAATGTAATTTAAAAAAAAATAGGTGACTATGAACAAAGCATCTGGGAATGCATTAGTAGTTTTTGAGCAAGTGGCGTCTGCACAACAAGCTGTAAAAGAACTTAGAGGGCTTAATGTTCGAGGTCGAAAACTTCAAGTAGACTTTGCATCTCGGGAATGTCAAGTATGTATTTTTACAGCATGTTAATTTTCATAAATACATTATATGCTCACAGTTTTAATATACAATGTTACAAATTTTAGGATGCTTTTTATGAGCAACTAGAAAAACAGAATGCAGTAAGCACCCCCATTGAAAATCGGGTTGGCGATCGGTTTTCGGATATCAGAACATTTGATTCATCAACTAATAGGTATAACAGGTAATCATTGTTAAGTGTTTTTCACCTCTTTGTCAATTCGCCTGTTTATGGTTGCTATTAACCAAGTCAATGTAAATAAAAACACATCTTCATTTTTATTTCAATTTAACATCCTCATTGATCAATAACAATTCTATTTGTTACTTGTTTTGTTTTCGTGTATGTTATTTTTTTCTTCAATGGCTCGATTTCATATCTGTTTTGTGACAATATAATAATGAAGATACAGTATTTCTAAAATACTTTATATTTATTTGAAAAATTATATTGACTGAATTTGTTACAAAACTACACTGCATGTATGTTACTTTACAGGAATCGTATGCTAATTGTTTATTTTATTTATGTCCTCGATACATGTTAAGTGTATTTTTGCATCGATGTTGACTCCTTTCTATGTTTGTATCACTCTATCTGTTGCATGCAATCCAAGGATGTTATGAAATGTTTTTCTAGAAATTCCTACAAGCAGTGCAGTCATTCTCAAGAGTGAAGGGATAATTAAAATAACTCTACATTGGCAGAAATTTGGTGTGAATTATAATATATCTATCCAAACCCAGTAGTTGCATACGATAAACCGTATATGTACCATTGATTAAACATTGTTCTGAAATAGATATGAAATTGTGTACATCGTTGTGATACATGTTGTAATCTTTAAACACCTTTATGCGAAGAGGAAAAGCTTATTGCGATCCTGATCCTTTTCTGACAATGAGCCAATTGTGAATTGGCTTCCATAGCCCTGCTTGTAGCAATAACAAATTTGTTTTTAAATTATTGTAGCAGGTATGATGGTGGTTCCAGAACACGTGTGTTACCTTACAGTCGTAGCGGTCGCAATACTCGATTTCTCTCACAGAATTCCGGCGAACATTTTGACCCCGTATCTGATTTTTCAGATAGAAGATTCAGGTAGGTGTTACCCATAGCGGCCCATCCCTCATCGTGAGAATACATTCCAAATGACAGTCAGGCATTTTTTGATTGCTATTATCACTTCATTTAATTTTTGCCATATCTTAGAATGTATTCTCTTATTCTTTCAATAACTGTGTTACAAAACACAATCATTTATTCATTCTTAAGTGGCACCATGTGTTTGTGTACTAACTTTGCATTTTATTTTTATTATCTTAGTTACAAATAAATGTATTTTTGATGTTTAAAGCTTGTAGATGTTTCCTTCTGTGTTTATAATGTGAATTTTATTTACATATTGAAAATATGTAAATTGATGTTTTTTAATTGTATTGAATATGCTATAACATTGGTACTTTATTTTAATACTGAATAGCCCTCAACTGTGGATAAAAAATTACGATTTAAATTTCTACCCATTTACATAAACCACTTACTAAAATGTATTCAAATAATAATTTTCTATTAATGTTTACTCATAGATATGAGGAGTTTAGTGGAGGTTCTGGATCAGAAGCAGCTTATGATGGAGCGACTGGTGGTAATGGTATTCCTGGAGTTCCTGCTCTCCAGAGTGTAGTAGTTGTATCAGGTTCTCCAGCACCACCACCACCTCCACAGGCCAATATTCGACATTTACAAAAAGAGAGAGTGCATTTACTAGAACAGCTAGAAGAGTGTCCGAGTAGTGGAGATGAGCTAGTTTGTCCAAAGAAAAGATTTAAAGTATTTATAAAAAAAAATCTAATATATTTAATCATTTTAAACCATTAAACATATTATTCATTTTCAGACTGAGCGGACATCACTGGGAAGAAGGCCTTCAGGTGAATCATCTAATAGACACCACCGAGATACTTCTCCCAATGGCAAACGCAGAAGGGGAAGTGAAACTTCAAGACATCATTGGCGATCTCCCAGTCCTATTTTAAGACCAGGCACACCTTTACATGATGAAAGGCCAGATAGTCCAGTTCCTTGTGAGCCCAGAAGACCTCTGCCTCCTCGTCGCACATTACCCATGTGCTTACCACTACCGAGATTTGCTGCACAAATTTTGGGAAGGATCCCCCCACCTTCTCCACCTGATGCTCCTACTGGGCCAGCACCACCTTCGTCACCTTCCACTTTATCTGCAGCTAGAGTTCCATCACCTGCTTCATCAGGAGGATCATCACCATCTCCCGCTGAACCCTCGCTGGACGAGCGTATTAGAAGTTTGGATGAAAAGTATGAAAAGTGGTCCGGTTCCAGATCAGCTTTATCTGAATGTACTGATCGATCGAGATTTCGTCATCATCTATTAGATTTATCAATAACGGATCTTCAACCATCAGAGGTGATGAGATCTGTACTTGCAAAACCATCAGTTTTTGATGAAGATTCCAAGCGATTAGAGAGCATCTGTGATAAATATGAAATTCCACCTAGGGCACTCAGTGCCTTTCCAAGTCCATCAGGAACTCGAGTTAGTCCATCTCCTCTAAACTCCCCCCAATCTGCCGGAAGATCACCATATGCTGGATCACCTAGTTTGAATAGTTTGAAAGCTGTTATTCCCCCTACACAGCTTTCAACACCAACCACACCATCGTCTTTGGCCTCCATCAAAGGATTGCAATATCCTTTTCCATCACATCCACCTAATGGTCCAGCATCTGAAGGTTCTCTGCAAACACCACCTTTACCTCCTACAACACCAAGTGAAGTTTTAAATACTGACTGTAAACGAACGTTATCTGAGCGGTTAGGTCTAATCCACATGGACAGTGTAAACATTCCTCGAATCAATAATAATAACACATCTAGTTGTAGTGACCGTGTGCCAGTATCAATTAATTGTAATGTGGACGCTTTGCCTCATGCGATTTCCAGCCCGGCCACTCAAAAACATTTCCCACCGAGAAATACTAATTTGAAATTCGATTTCAAAATCAGTAAATCTAGTGAACTGAAATCCCCCAACAATAAAGACCCCTGTTTAGTGAATAGTTATAGTGAACACGAAAGTTTATTAAAGACAGAAGAGAAAACAAAATTAAACAATACTAATAGTGATAACTTAGATAGAAGAAAGAGTGAACATTTTGATGTTCAGCATGTTAAATCAGAAGTGGAAAAAGAAAGTGTAAAGTCAAAACTTTCTAGTGAAAAACTTTTTAGTGATAAAAAATTAACTGATAATAAATATCAAATTGACAGACAAAACTCTGTTAATAGTGACTTTAGTATCCGCATCGACTCAAAATTAAAAAGTGGTAGTTTAGATAAATTTGAATCCAGTGAAAGAAAACAAATTTTAAGGGATGATAAAGAAAAATTCTTTTTAGAAAAAGAATCGAGAAAGCCTATAGATTTTGATAAAAAACGAAAAGAAGAACACAAAGAAAAAGATCACAGAGATGAGCATCATGAAACATTAGTAAATGATCGTTTACATCCTATCGTAAACGATAAAGACAATGTTGATAAAGCATTTATTGATAAAGAGAAATTCAACAAAGAACATTTTGAAAATGAGCGACGAGAAAAAGAAAAAATCGATAAAGAACGTATCGATAGAGAGAGGATAGAAAAGGAAAGAATGGAAAAAGAAAGGAAAGAGAGAGCTGAAAAGGAACGTGTTGAAAAAGATAAGCTTGAAAGAGAACGTAAAGAAAAAATTGAACAAGAAAAAATTGAAAGAGAAAAAGCTGATAAAGAACGAAAGGATAGAATTGAGAAAGAAAAACGAGACAAGGAAAGAAAAGAAAGATCCGAGCGAGAACATCATACAAAAGATAAACAAGAACGTGAAAAAACAACTAAAATTAAGCTCGAAAAAGACCGATCGGATATTGAACATGACCATCAAGAAAAAATTGAAAAAGATAAAAATGAGCGTTCTCACGATAATAAGCACAAAAGGGAAAAAGATCATAAAAGAAGAGAAGAAAAAATATCAGACAAAGATGCAACTGAAAATACTGAAAATGCACCCGTACATGTAAAGGATAAACGAAAAGAGAGAGAAGACCATTCAAATGATAATAGTCGTCATCGCCACCGAGATAATTATAAAAAAGATAGTCATAATAGTGATAAAAAAGAATCTAGCAAAAGCCATGAAAACAATAAGGCCAAAGATAATAGTAGCAGTAGTAATAGTAGAAAAACATCTAGAGACGAGACACCCAGAGAAATTAGTCGAAAAGATTCTAGTGATTCAACAACATCAAGAAATTCTTATGATTCTTCAAAATCAAAGGAAATTGATATTTTTGAAATTAAAGAAGAAAAGCATCCGGTTAAAAATAAACACGGTCATGAAACACACAAATCCAAGCATCACGAAAAAGAAACAAATAATCATACACATGTTCATAGAAATAACTTCAAAGATGATGGCGACAAAAACTCATCTCGCGATAATGACAAGTCCCACAATTCATTGGATGCATTGTCTAAAGAAAAGAAATATATAAATGAAGACAAACAGAGGCATTACTCTTTAGATTCTCACAATGAGCATAAGACTCATGAGCAGAAAAGGAAAGATAGGCTTAATTCAAGTTCAAGCTTACCAGCTACCGTTGGATTCAAACGTCGTATTAGTTCTCAGGATAGTATAGATTCATCCCGTGATGATTTCTCTAAAAAACCGAAACTTTCATTGGAAAACAAGAAAATTTCAGAAAGAAGAGATTCAAAAGATTCTGGAAAACACGATAAAATCAAGCATTCTAAATCGAAAAATATCATGGCTGATAAAATTGATGAACGGATTAGAGAAGACATTAAGTCCATCAAAGAAGAAGATGAAAAAATTAAAAGTAAAGAAAGAGAATATGTTATTCGAATTTCGTCTGAAAAAGAATCTAAAGAATTTATAAAAGATATTGCAAGTGATGTCAAAATGGAAGATAACATCCATAGAAATCATAAACATAATGACAAGATAAAATCTAAGAAGAGTCCGAAAGAATCTGAACCAGAAATTAAGATAGAAATATCAATGTCTGATAATGAAAAAGAAACTGATTCTCTTCATAAAGCATTCTTTACTCGATTAGAACTGAGATCAAGTATAGAAGATGAGAAACAAAAAGCTCTAAAAAAAGAAATGAAAGAGAAGAAAAGATTGCAACAACTTCAGCAAATTCAACAATTACAAATGCAACAAAATGCAATGCAGCAACAGCACGAAAAGAAACATAAAAGTGATGATCGCAAAAAAGAAATTAAAGAAAAAAGATTATCAAATGAAAGAAAAAGTAGAGAAGAATGTATCCCTACAAATAAAGTGGAAAATATTAGGAAGAAACCTCGGAAAATTACAAACAGCTCAGACACCTCTGATTCCGATGAACCTAAAAAACATTCAATATTTGATATAGTCGATGATGGACCCACCTATATATCAATGTATGACAAAGTGAAAGCTAGATCTTGTAAAAATATGCAAAAACAAGAAGAAGAAAAGAGGCAGGAAAAAATAAAAGCTAAATTTAGTCAGCTGAAACAAAGCCGAGCTAAACGAGAAGAAAAGAAAAGATCAATTAGCTGGGATGAAGATAGTGATTCTGACAGAGAACACAAGAAATCAACATCAAAGTCATTGATTAGTTCTTCTGAAGACGAACTTCGACGAAGACACAAAGAGAATATTACAACAGATTCTGAAAATGATCATGAGAAGTTTTCCCATAAATTTGATGTTGACGAAGAAAGTAATGATGGGGCTTGCAATAAATTTATTTCTCGGAAAAATTCTCGAACTCGGATAATGTCAGATACTTCTGAAGATGAGGCAGTAAAACGAAATCTAAATAAAATGGGTAAAATGTATTCTAGCAATGAAATACAACTTGATAATAAAAAACACTTCAAATCATCAAAGAAAGATTCATCTATAAGTATAAAAACTGAACCTATTGATTATGAATGCAACTACAAAAAATCCATCTCACTCTTTACTGATAATAATTGTGTTGATGATAAATCAACATTGTTACATGAAGCAATTAAGACTGAGTCATTGTTCAAACAGGAAACCAAATGTCTCGATATTAAGCCAACAGTATGTGATATTTCATCAGAAGGTGAAGGAATTGTGTCAGATTCCCACAAATCAAATAATTATGCAGAAGTACGTAAAAAGCATAAAAAGAAGCAAAAAAGACAAAAGAGTTATCCTTCAGAAGATGAGGCCAAGAAAGATTACCATGAAAAAATTCAATACATCAATGAAGTATGCAATGCTAAAGCTAAACTTAATTCGGAAAAAAGAAAACACAGCAATAAAAAGGATAAAAAGAGAGATAAAAGTAAAGGTGACTTATCAGATATGTCTTCCATTAAAGAAGAAAAATCAAAGCTCAAAAAACCAAAATCTGAGGGAAGACCTGATCTTTTCAATAATATTAAACGTGGAGAAAAAATGCAAGATATATTTGGTCCATTTTCTGATGAGTCAGATACCGGGAATAAAGATTTTTCCGAAGTTACTAATTGTGATCAGTTCTTTACTTCTAAGTCGTGTATATCTGATTCAGATAGTGTATGTAACATTGATTTGAAATCAATATCCGATGTAAGCAAAGACAGATTTAAAGAAGATATCAAAAAGCGGAAAGATAAACGTAAGGAACGTAAAACATTCATAAAAGAGGATGAAAATAGTCTTGATGTTGATGCTGCTGGTAAAGCAATAGAAGCCAATCTGTTTGCGATTCCATATCTGACATCAGAAGGTCAATAGACAAATGTGATTTAACTTCTGTGATTGAGTCAGACGTATTTAGATTTACAGATGGTGATGAAAGTCATGAATCTTCTTTGGTTTCTGTTGGGCGACGAGAATCTATTGATCAGTTACCAAAAAGAGAATCCAAAGAAAAGAAGAAAAAGAAAAAACGGAATAAGGAAGAAAGAAGGAAAGAACATTATCATCACCATCACCATCATCATCACGACAAAGTTGTTGAACGTAGCATTGAAATTGATTTAACTCAAATAGATGACAACTATAAAAAAGAAGATTTGACAACCGACAGTGAAGTTTCATGCACACCAATTGTAGAAACTGTTGTGAAACCACCAATGCCATCTCCAAGTCTTCCAAGATTGATAGACGATAGTCCACCTCGAATAATTTCAATATCAAGTCCAAAAATCAGTTCTCCAATATTGATTCAAGATTCCATTCTTTCTCCTCCTCCTCCTCCTCCAAAACAACACAATAAAATATCTGAAATACGAAGGCTATCAGATAAGTTTATTCCTCCATTTGGAAGTGAAATTGATGATACTATTAGTGAAAATGCTGTTAAAAGCATATCGTCAGATTTTGATAGTCCTGTATCTGAAAGAAAAGAAAATATTAACAGCAACATTAATTCTTCTCTTGACTGTGACAGTCAAAAATCTGAAGACAAATTAGATGAAAAACCAAGAGCAGTAATATCTCAAGAGGAAACAGAAGATGCAGTTGCCGCGCTTCTTGGAGAGAGCTTTGGAGGAAGAAGTGGTGGCTTCAGTGATTGTTACAGTGAAAATACCCAGAGTCCATCCGGCCAGATTCCAGCTACACCTCCTGAAGCAAATGATGTAATACTCGATGAAGAAGCTGAGGAAATGCGACAAGCTGTTCAAAGTCTTGGTGCAGGTGAAATAGAAATCAAACCAGATACTCCGCAGTCCGAAAATAATCTTCAAATCGATACGGATACAGATGATGAAACACAAGCTGAACTGAATGTTAAATTAGAGACAGTTAGTAATCCAATTGTTTTGACTTCGGAATGCTTAAGAACTGATTCAATATCAAATCAGTCTAATAAAGAAAGCAATCCAAGTCCTGTTACAACAATTATTGAAAAACCATCTTCACCAAAGAAATCTCCAATACCATTGAAACCAGATATTGATGTTCATGTGAATACTGAAGAAAATACATCATCCAAAGTCATGGAAGCTATACATCCTCCTAGTTCTATTTCATCGGTTATATCTAAATCATGGACTTTGTCCCCTCAGAAAACTATTGAACCACAACAGCCTTTGTTAATAAGTACAACTCCAATACAAAGCAGAGATGATAAGTCTTTACATATTACAACATCTATTCTACATCTCAAACCAATTGCACAACCATTAAATGTAGGTAATCCCATACGACCGATGTTGAATGCCCCTGGAAAAATTACTACTTCATACCAGGTAGTAAATCAAATAACAAGACCAACTGGGATATTCAACACACAACCACCTACCATAAAAATTCCAGAACCACATATGCTATATCAAAGACCTGGCATTGTGATATCTCCTAGAATGGGAAGTGATATTCGATTACAGTCACCAAAATCTCATCAATTAACAGATAATCCGCAAAAAATTACAAACATGGCAATACTTACAGCTGCACCTCCGGGTCTAACCTCTCCACCATCTTTGACAAATCAATCAACTCTGCAAAAATCTCCAGGTCAAATAACAGTTGTTAGGATGCAACAACCTCCGTTAAGTCCGCTTCAAACATCGCAATTTCCTATCAATCAACAAAATAGACCGATACTTTCACCAAATCAACCAAGTGCTTTGCTCATTCAAAATCAAAGTTCTCCTATTCTAAATAGGATTCCTGTCGCACCTGTTTTGGCTCCGATTTCTAAAGCGCTACAAACAGGAAATATTAATATTCAACAGATTAAGCCTCCTGTTGTAACTAGTAATCCACCTAAGCAAGTATCCTCAACAGATATTCGTAAAAATATTGTTAATCAAGAAACTGTAATATCTACAGCAAAGATACTAATATCGAGTCCAGCAACAATGTCACAAAATCCAACTATTTTGGCCCAAAACCGTCTTATATCATCTGCGACGGCTGCGACGGCAGCTACTGCAAATTCAAGTTTGCATACAACATCTAATCTGTTGAATGCCAATATGTTGATAAAACCGGTATTGTCTGAAAAACCCGATGTTTGTATACGAAATAATGGTCCAGATCAAATAAAAATATTGAATCCACACATTCCTCAAACACCATATAATGCTGACACTATTGATGATGTGAAGCAAAATATTGAAAATAACAAGCCATTATCCATCTCGACACCATCACAAAGTGTTCAGCCATTTATAGCTGGAGTAATTCAATTAGAACGGAGAAATGAAAAGGATTCAAGTATATCTACTTCTCAAAGCAATCATCCCATTGAACCATCAAAACTACAAAATATCGTTTTAGCAACATATCCATCAAATGTTCCTATAAGCCGTAATTTGATATTACCAATCACATCAATTGAAAATACCACAGATAACATTCCACCTTTGCAACAAATTCAACCACCATCCGAACCAATCAAATCACAAACCGAACATAAAGAAATAATAAATGAAAAGGAGAAATCTGAAAATCAATTTGAAAAGGCAAAGTGTGAAACAGACTTTGAAGAATTGCTTAAACAAACAGCGAGCGAATCAAAGATAGAAAAACCATCTCATATCAAACTATGTGCCGACAATTTCATTACAACGGAATCTGTACCTCATGAAATCAAGGTCGAAAATAAGGAACCCATTATTAATTCTCAAGAAGAGAGTGGAGATCTTTTTGCCAAACTTGAAGCCAAAGAAAATACTGACTCCAAGGATGACAATGATGGTTGGTCAGCTAAAGAAGTTAATATTGATTCAGTTATCAAAAAGGTAGATGCTTTATGTGCTAGTGGTGAAACATCTCTTAACACAAGTCCACGCAAAGATGATGATCAAGATGATACCGACATCAAAACACTAGATACTGAAAAAGATATTAACATTTCTCCTGCTAAACCTTTAGAGTTTGTTGAGAGCTTTGAAGATTCAATAGACAAAATTCATAAAGACTTTTCAATTGCTAAAAGAGGTGGTCGAGCTAGAGGCCGAAAAGCTCAAGATAGAATTAGTGAACGTGTACAAACTAGACAAGGAAACAAACCAATCAGAGGACTTAATTCCACCAGAAGAGGCACTCGAGGAAAAGCTAAATTTGATAAAAAGCCTAAAGCTCTTATTAATAACAGTGTAACACTTCCCGGAGACATTTATGATTTCCATGAAGATTCTGGTGATGAATCTAATGATTTATCTCAAAATAAAAATGAAACAAGACCCCGTTTGATACTCACAATAAAAAGTCCAATGACAAATGCTTCTACAACTAATCCTGTAATAGCTTCTCCTGTCACCATGCCTCCAAAAGAATTTCCAGTATCACCTAAAGCACCGATTGTTACTACACCGGTGAAAGATGAAAAGGGAGAAGATTTTATATCACCAGCATCTAATACTCGAAAGTCTAGAAGACTATTAGAGAAAGATGTTACAAGAACAACTGTAGATGATGTCATTGAAGATGTTGTAAAAGGTACAATTGTAACCAGAAACTTAATTAATCCAAACAAAGATTCGGGACCGGTGCGTAGATCTACTAGACTTGAAAACATTGTGAAACCAATGACTGAAAAATTGTCAGTTGCTTTCGACATTCGCAAGTTTCCTAAATCTGTTAAGAAGATAAAAGACAGGAGAAATTCTGAATCATCTGTTGATGGCACCGAAGAGAAATTAGAAATTGAAACAGAAGATACATGCAAACCGATTGTTGAAACACCTATTTTCAAACCTGAAACAGTTGAAGAGATAGAACCAAAGATTATTGCACCAGCAAATCCGAAAAAGAAAATGATATCTGAAATTAATGCAAAATTAAATATTTCTCAATCCAAATTGCAAACACCACCTGCGGACACAAAGGTTACACAAGAGCCTAGTGATCTAGTAGTAAAACCTAATGTTGATGTTCAAAATACCAACTTATTATCAGTTGTTAAACCACAACCCGATGTTGTCGAGATTAATAAACCTGTTATCATGATGACTGGTAATACTATAAACTTGAAAACAGATGAATCCAGAAAGCACACCGACAATCCAGAAGAATTAATGATAGACCCGGTTACTGGGGAGCTAGTCTACATGAGAAGAAATGCTGATGGTAATTTTGTTCCGGTATCATCTATGTCTACTTCTGCAGTTCACGTTGTTTCTTCACCTAATACATCATTAACGAGCAGGTATATTACAGCATTTTAATTTTTTTTTATTTGTAAAATATGTATATTATATATTAATTGGTTATTTAATTTTTTTAGGCATGTCATTGAGCGTCCACCTGTAGAGCAACAATCAATAGTTGGAAAGCAGCCTTCTGCTTCAACATCATCCATACATTTGAATCAAGAAACCGCTACACCAGCAATTGTGACTAACATACACAAGGTCACACCACCACCTTCAGCCGTACCCACATCAGTGGTTCAGACAGTTTCTTCAGTATATGAAACTAAAGATAATCCTCAAAGTGTACCGGTGCCATTATCAACCATTCCTCCACCATCTCAGTCGCACATTATAAGTTCTTCCCACCTTGTGCCTGTTTCCTTAGCGCATGCTGCTTTGGGTCCAAATACTTCTGTTGTTATGTCTAAATCAAACATAATTGGAGTGAGAACATTGCCACCTTCGACTCTCACCAAGACATTAACTATCAATCAGATACCTCAAGTCACAGGAGGTACGAGACTAATAACATCTGGTCCAATCTCTCCCAGATTGCAGCAGAGTCTGGCATCCAAAATAACTCCTGGCCAAATCAAGCCACACAATATGCAACCTCAAATAGCGCATCCACCACAAAAACAGGTAATTTACTTTCATTTTTTTTCCATACATAATTGTTATATCCTAAAAAATTCTTATATTTTCATTAACATTTAGATATTGATGCAGGTCGGTCAAGCTGGTGCATTGGGCCCAGGTTCATTAGGTCCCAGTCTACCACGAGGTGCACAAGGACAACATGCTAGTCCTCCTTTGCTGAAACATGTCTCGGCCGCTGGTTCTCAACCCATCATAGCAGGTAAATTTAATAAATCCAAATAATATACATATTAATTTAACCGATCTTATTACATATTTATTTTTTGTAGGTGCTAATAGTTCAAGAGTCGGGCTTACAGCTGTTCCCACAATAAGTCCCCAAGGACATGCCATGGTAAGTTATTTGATTTATTATTCATTATTAAGCACCTCATAGCTTTCTGATTAGTGATTGTATTAGTACATTATATTTATGGACAACACTTAGTTAAAATTTATAATTATTAAATGGACGCAGCATCCGGATATAATACTTTCAAGAAGTCCACCTCCGGCTCATCAACAAACATCACCAGTTACTCCAGTAAATATTTAGCTTTTCTTCATAGCTTTATTATTTATTTGGATTGTATTTTAATTTATTTAAAAAAAATCTTTAAATAGCTTATAATATTTATAAAATTTTCTTTACAGGGAGAAGGTGTTTACCCTCATTTCGCTCACCACCATTATCAACAGTACTATAGACCATATCCAGATGTTCGAGCAACACCATCACCGTATGTGGCTAGGTATAATTTTTTGTTAACGTTACTAATGATTTATTGAAATATTTAATTTAATTTTTACAATATTTTTTATTTTAGATCACCATTGGGAGCTGAAGGTTCAGAAGCACCAAGTCCACCTCTTGAGCTTCGTAGACCACCGTGTGCCAGAGTACCACATCCTGCTCATTCACCATCTCTCAGTGATAGAAGTACAGGTATGATGATTATATCTTTTTTGTGTTTTTAATAGTTATTAACTCAATAATAATTTTTTTTAGATTCTCCCCAAATAGCTCAAATGTACATCAATAGACCATCTTCTCGTTCTTATCCAGAGGGTGCTGCTGGTGATCTAAGTGCGGCAGGCGGTCGTTATTACGAATCTCCTGCTCCTCCTCCAGCTCATGCACCTAGACTTCAGCATCATATTCCTTCCCACCACCGTATCATCATGGATTCACCTAAAATATCATCGATCACTCAAGGACCTGGAGTGAGTATACAATTTCAAATGCATAGTAATCTTACTTCACAGTATAATGTATTTTTTTATTTTTATTTTAGCTTGGAATCGGTGTTGATGGTGGCAGTGCTGGAGAAGAACGGGGACCATCTAGAGGTAGTGCACCAGCCCAAGGCGGAGCAGGACAAGGACAAACACCTCCTGGACCACCTCATGCATCTCATGCTCCCCGTGAAGCAGACTCCCTAATGATGCTTTTAACTGTAAATAATAATCATTTTAATTAAGTATATATTTAAATAAGTCTTCTAATTGATAATTTTTTTTAGCGATATCCCGTGATGTGGCAAGGCTTGTTAGCTTTGAAAAATGATGCAGCTGCTGTTCAAATGCACTTTGTTCATGGGAATCCAGCAGTTGCCTCACACACGTTGCCAAGCAATCGTGATGGATCAACACCTCCATTACGTATTGCCCAAAGAATGAGACTTGAACCAATTCAGTTAGAAGGTGTTGCTAGAAAGATGCAGGTAAAATATACCACAATGATCATTCAAATACAATGTAACTTATTTGAATAAACTTATCAATATGTTAAAATTTTAATTCAGATGGAAAATGAGCACTGTATGCTTCTGGCATTACCTTGTGGACGCGATCACTTGGATGTTCTGCAACAATCGACTCATCTTAATAGCGGTTTTATTACATATCTTCAAAGAAAACAAGCGGCTGGAATTGTTAACATTGCTCCACCCGGCCACAATCAGGTAAATACATACTACTATTACCCACCTCCACCCGGTGTGTCTGTAAGGATAGAGTATCCTCTTACCACACCGCTTTGCACTAAGCAGATTGAGAGCTACTGTTTTGCATGATGCACAAAAATAGTGCCGATTCGCATTATTGGTGCTGATTCGCATTATTGAAATTCTTAAAATAACATTGAATAACATTTTTAAATTGTCTATTTCAGGCGTTGTATACAGTACACATATTCCCATCTTGTGACTTTGCTAATGAAAACTTGGAAAGAATTGCTCCAGACCTACTCCACCGTGTTGCAGATATTGCTCACTTACTAATAGTGATCGCTACAGTTTAATTCGATCTTCACTTGAACAAGTAACAGTCAATCATGTCTTAATATAAATAATATGACTTTCAAGGTCATTAAATATTGTCAAACTGATTTCCAAAGGCTTCCAAATTTAATCTCATGTGGTGTCATACAAGACTATTTTATTAATAAAAAAATAAATATGCAAATCAGTCCTCTAAAATAGATCAATAGTAAATGATAAGCATTTTTTGCATGTTTGAAAATGTCCCTTTTGATGGATCTCTTTAATTAATGCAAACGTACATACATATTTATTATTGTTCGATAAGTCCTTTTAAGAATCACTATTCAACTGTTAATTAAGTCAATTACACATTGGATCATTTTAATATTTTTACTACTTACATATTTTAATACCAAAGAATGTATTAAGCAAATTTCAGACAGTTGCATTTTTGAGTTGTTGAATCATTTAATTTGCCACTTATCACCAGAAATAAAGGAATGGCAATTTAAAATTTCTTTATTTCTCGTGATAAATTACAATATTTCAATTATTGCCGATGATTGTAAAAAATTGTGTAATTGATTTAATTACGACATTCAATTGTGATTTATAATTTGTGAAAAGAAAAGACAACAGAAGATTGATACACTGTAAGTTTATTATGACCAACTAATAACAGAGGTGTTTTAATCTCCTTTGTATAAAATATAATGACAATCATTCATTAATTAGATACTATCCACTCAATGATCGATTTGCTATATTCAGCATTTGAAATTTGCCATTATAAATTTGTGTGTGTATCCTTTTTTTTTGTTATAATTACCAATTAAATTGTGTTCATCTCTCATGGCATATTTCAAAGATTCCACTATTTTCAGTAAATTGATCTCAATGTTGACTATTTTTTCGTGTTATAATACTACTTCTTTTCACCTTCTTCTTCTATATCTCGTCACTCGTATTTAATTGAAATATTGAAAGCTTTTCCACATAATTCTCTTCATTTCAATGTGCAGGGTCATTAATCTACTTAAATTTACATTAAAATGGTAAACATTAAAAATAAAAGGTACACTTCTCTTTAAGTTAATTTATGAAAATAAACTGTGATTCATATTTAATGTAGTACTTTTAGAAAGCGTTAAGTATGAAGTAGTGTACACTCGTTAAGAAAGATTTTTAATAATTGTTTTATTAATAATATATATATATCTATGTATATATATTAATAATAATGATGATGATTTAAATATGTGTGGTACATTTAACTGTTGATACTTGAGAAAAATATAAATAAAAGAGAAGTTCCCTTAGTTTGAATGGAAAGGATGCAAATCCTTAACAATTTGTCCTTAGATAATATTAAAGATCTCAATTAAATTAATATGTAGAAGCTTAATTTAGGAGTCCCAAATGTTTTTGATTGATTGTTTGAAATATAGCCGAGCCATTCGTGCTCCGTTACATATTGCGATAATAGGTTTCCTTTTCAATATTTTTACAGTTCAATTCTATTGTTTTATTTCAATATCATACACATAATAAAAAGTGTGATATTGCTTTACAACAATTTAATAATGGACGTGTTTTTTTTCTTTGTCAAATTCAATTATAATGACAATATTTATTTATAGAATATAAATGTCTCATTATAATTGTCTTTGATATCAATTCAATTTAATCAGGATTTCTTTACTTTTTTATTGGTTTGTATGTGTGTGTGTGTGCGTGCTGAGGTAAGAAAGTACAGATTTTGGTTTTTTTTTATTGATATATACCTCATAAACATATCTATTTTTTCATATTTTGCGTTTAAATACTGCACAATTAACAAATAGAAATAATATTTCTAATAATAATTTTCTCATTTGCTACAATCTTTATATATTTAATTTAAAGGACCAATTTTTCATTTAATTTATTATTTGATAAATCGAAAATCGCACGTATATAAATCGAGTATGTAAAGGAAGTTTTTTTTTTTTTTTTTACTTTTCACAAAGATCGACTTTGGTTCGTCAGAATGGTCAATTTGTCTCTTTTGACTTTTGATAATTGGCAGTTGTTATATTTATGCAAAATGAGATGCTTTAAAGAACTGTTGAGTGTTTTATTTTTAAAGCAATTTTGGGCGCTTTGATATTGATTGTGAAGAGTACAAATTAATAATATGATAGCTGATAATTAATAATTGTAAAACGTTTTAAGGTATCAATGAACTAAGCAAACGATAAATCACTTCGTCCAATCGCTGAAAAGTAAATACATAACTTTATTTCACACAACACAACAAATTAAATAGTCCTTTAAACCGTGTATCATAAAATTAAACATTTATTGTAAAAATGCTATTTAATGTATAGTTGGATTCTATAAAGTATATATTTGAAATATATATATATATGTATTGTATCGAGAGGTATATTATTGGAAATGAAAAAAAATGTGGGTAATGTTAGAAAGTGTTAAGGAAATATTTCCTAATAATCGCATTCTCCGTAGCTGTTAAAGTACTATATTGTGTAAATGTAAAATATAAATCTTGTTTTGTATATGTATATAATAAGAATGTATGATTTTGAATAAATAAAAACAACAAAAAAAAAACATTTAACTCGCACGTATCCCGAAGCATGAGAATGAAGGGGGTTTCGGGCTCTATGTGAATTGTTTTATATTTGTATAAATGCTATAATTTTTGTAGAACTTTTTCACTCGATATTTGTAAAATGCTGGGGGGTATTTCACAATATTAAGAGATTGTTTAGTATCATTGTTTCTTACTCTTTATGTTTTCAAAATGTTAGTCTTGTGGCGTTCGTTCCGCGGGATCGACCGTCATTAGAACTGATGATTGTGATGATGATTTAATTTTAGATATAATTATATTGTTGTAAATTTTGTACATAATGCAAATACTATTGTATGTTTTACCTATGTGTGTAATGTACCTCTACCTACCACTACTATTAAAATATTATTATTACCTAAAAATTAACATCGGCGACTTTTTATTTCCACCGAATACGCTCATTTATCAAGCAGTACAGGAAATTTGATAGTCAAATGTACCGCAATACCACATCCTTCGTCCAAATCAAGCTTGCAAATATATTTTCAGCCGTCGAACAGTTGTTTGTGAGCTTTGCATGTGCAATTGTGATAACATGGAGAAGAAACTAGTGTTGCCCGTAAATTCAACCTTGGCCCCCAAATCTCCCAATCAAATTAGTCCCAAAAGTCCATCCGCTAAACTCGTGTTCCGGCTTAACCGAATGTTTAGTATTAAAACTTCGGCAAGTCAGCCTGGAAGTCCAACTTCTCCGCAGAAATTGACTTCTCCGGCAACTTTATCGACAAGCTTGGAATCCTTGAACACAAAGAAGAGACCAAAGTATGTATACAATACATAATTGATTATTAACACATTTGTTATGTGTAAATATATTATCATTATTGAGTGCTTAAAATTTTTTCATAGAATACGCCATATTACATTAATTCGAAATTTGAAAAAAAATACGTATTCTAAAGTTTTGTTGAGCGAAGTGAATTTGTTTTTATTATGCATAAGTGATGTATTTTTGAGATATATTACCAACGCCCGTGATTGGTCACACCGCAAAAATATGAACACTCGTTTGCGGTAAGTTAGTGCACATTTCAGCGTGTCTAAATATTGAAATTCGCTCTACAAATACAAAAAAGGGTATAAAATACATACGTTGTTCGTGGTAAATAAGTAATAATGGTAAATAAGTATGAAAATTATACTCGATACTACCATGTTATATATTAGCAGGCCATACAACTGAATATATAAATATCAAGATGGCGGATCAAGTAGATGAGTTTGACTGAAGCAACACTGTGCTTAAACAGTAATAAAGATGTAGAAATTACATATAAACTGATATTTAGCGCGCTTAAACAATTTATTATATAGTGTTGTCTCACTCAGACTCGTCTACTTGGTCTGACATCTTGATATTTATACGTCCAGTTGTATGACCTGCAAATATATCAGTGGTATCGGTTATTCACGACATTTATCGTCTTTCTGTTTAAAAAACAATACAATTTGTTATATTGATTGTAAACCAACGTAACGTAATCAAACATAAAGATAATTTAAATTACAAACTATTAAATAATGATTTCGTTGATTCACTTTTCGTTTTTTGTCAAACAAAAATATTTTCTATGGGGTGCAAAACCGCAGAAAATTTTCCAGGGGGCGGGAAAAATAATGTACCACAGGATTTTTGTGTGTATGTACATTGACATTTGCTCTATAGACATATGAAACATACAGTACATAATATAATATTTTAAAATATAACATGGGTTTTAAAAATCCATTGGTCTCATTAGAATACATTCGCATTTTAGTTTTCGTATATTATTTATGTTTTTATGTCTCTATATACATTTTTAAGTACTGAAATTAATTAGTATATTTTTAATAATAATTGCGGTAAATGCCTTTATTTCCTTGTTCATTTTTATCATTATAGATTTTTTAAATTTTATTCTTTAGGAGCCTCGTGTCGCCAAAAATATTAAGAGACGGTGCATCTTCCGAGTCAGACAGGTTAGTGATGTGATTTTTCTTCTTCAATTAATTATGTGTCGTGAATTTTCTTCAGATAAAGAAGACTTTTTACATGTACATTTACAGGAGATGAGCAAGTATAATATAACTTTATTAAAGTCCTGCAGCATTGTAATACATAGTAAATCAGCTGTTCTTTTGTTTATCGGCGCAAGCGTGGATTTATTGATTTTGTGTAAAACATTCGTCACATGTAATAACGTGAAAAGTTCACTTCCCAGTTGCTTCTGCGGGATAAATAATAAAAATTATTATAAAATTGCATCCGAAGACAATTCAATCGTCAACATTGACTGTTCTGATTAATCGTTTATGATTTACGATCGCCATGTTTGATTTTATCATTATGCTGTTTTATGTTTGTTTATTTAATTAAACGTATTTTTTTTTAATGTCTTTGCCGTAGTTATATTTTGTCTCTTTCTCGACTCGTGCTCTACTCGATGTGCTCTTACGTAACGTTGAACTCGCGGCTTTAGGGATGGGAAATTAACTGTTTTATTTATATATTTTTTGTTTATTTAATACGTGATCTTTACACACAAACAAATTAATTCTGTGTTGCTTTAGTAACAATAAAACGAGATTTATTTATAATTTTATTGATTTACAAAACGCATTTCCGCATAGAGTATTCTTTTGAAGCTTCATTTTCTTGCAATCGTTATTGCACAGACCAGAGATATGTTATGATATGGAAAGAATTTATGACACCCCAGTTTAGCTTTTTTGGATTTTCAATGTTAGTGTTTAATGTAGTTTAACTTATCCCTGGAACAAACCAATTAATTCTAGAGTTACATAGCTGTGTTGTATCAAGAAACAGGGACTGAAAGTTATATTTTTGGGCACCGCAACGGAAAAAATATACTGCAGAAGTCCTTAAACATGGCGAAAATTTAGATATTCGACGCTGGAAAGGAAAAAGTACCTAAGCGACAATTTTGTAAATATTGTGAGTTATATACACCACTGGAATCGCCTTTTTCTGCGTCGAATGATCGAATTGTTGGACTTATACGATGATTTTTAATGTCGCTCGAAGCGAGAAAATTTGACCAAGAAACATTAATTTGCCGAAAAGAAAGAACTGTTATTTATGTAATCATACAATAAATATTTTGTTTTATTACGTTTCAAGTTGCAAATGTATCATTTTATATCTTCAATAGGAGTAAAGTTATGATTATGATTTTTACTGTCTAAAAAATAACTTCAAACGGTTCTACTGCAAAGTTGTCCGAATGTCGCTTAAGACCTTTTACCATTACAGCGTCGTTTTTGTTTTACAAAATTATTATTATTTGTTAATATAATATGTATTTGATTAATGGACTTTTTAATACGGTGAATTTTGAATTAAATAGGTGACATTTTAAAAAAAAACATAAAGTTGTGCCGAATTGAACGAAAATTAAATTACTCTTTCCGCATATGAATCTGTTTCGTTCTAAAAAACATGTGTACTTTCCAAAAAGTGTGGCAGAATTTAATTTTTGTCCAATTTAACACATATATGTTCCCCATTTGATTTTAAGACATTTATCATACATATAAAAAAAAAACGCTTTATTTAGTTAAAATTAGTAGCGTTTTCCCGATGGATATATTTAATTAAATTATGTCACCCATGCAAAATAAGTTTTTATTTAATCCTGACTCAAAGGAGAAGAAGATATGGATTAATTAATAATTATAATAAATTATTAGTCGTATCTGGGAACATCCCTATTGGGCAGAGACGCCGGCCAGGTTTTAAACCCTGCATCATTCTCAACAAAGACGCTGAACAGTGACGTCCTGTTTGTAACAAACACTTCTTCATTTCAAAACACAACAAACAGACCGATTTTATATTATTACAAGTAAGTATGATCAATATATTTAATAAAATTATAAAATACATACATAGATTAGTCGCTTGAACTGAATATGAATCAATTACCTCTGTGGGTTTTACGATCGATTTCCACAATATGTATAATTTCAAAGATAAACATTATTTTAAGTGTAACCTGAGTGAAGTCCACTGAGGTCATGTTATATAAAACACTTGATCAATACTCAAAGTTTCCAAAACCAACCACACACAGTTCGCTTTTCCTCTTAATATTGTAATATAATAATTAACTGCATTATTATTCAACGTCCAGATGCCGTTTGATACTAAAAATAAATACGATGCGTCTGACTAATTTATTATTTTAAAATATTAAACTTTCCTTTTGATCTAACACGGTCCAGATATGTCTTGTCTTAATTTATTTGGGACTTAATAAACGCCTCAGTATTCACCTTGCAATGTAGGAAATCAGAGTAAATAGCCCATCAAATTACAATAATAATAATAATAAGTCTTTATATTAATTTTAGAAGAGAGTAACAATGTAATAAAAATAGAGCTTAATTTTTTTGTGGGGAGAAATACGCTGCAGAATTTGAAACGGATTGACACGATTCCACTGAAATATTAGCAGGCCGTACAACTGGATATGTAATTATCAAGATGGCGGACCAAGTAGATGAGTTTGACAGAGGCAAGCTTGCAATCAAGGTGAACAGTATTTAAAAAACAGTAATGTAGAGCGATGTACAATTCTATCGAGAATTCACACAAATTGATATTTAGTGTTGTCTCACTCAGACTCGTCTACTTGGTCCGCCATCTTGATATTTATACATGCAGTTGTATGACCTACTATTACGGTGGTATCGATTAAGAACGTATGTATTTAGATGTAATTTAATTATAAGCATCTACAATATTTAGTTTATTTACATGCGGTTGAATAGACCTTGGTAATAAAATAATCAACAAACACCCACATGTCATTTTGCTATTGGGAAATTCGTTCTCCAGCTAACGAAATATGATTATTAGTGACCTATTTTACAATTAATATGGTATTAAAGTATAACGCGATGTAAAATAAGAACATCTGCCTTTTACCAAATCCGTTATGACGAAACGCTCGATTGATTTGTTTATTTGTATCGGTCTCAATAATAATAAATGTGTGGTTTTGATGTAATTTATCTATCCATTGTTGCACAACAAGTGCATGAGGATGTTGGATGGTCTTTATCCCATTTATGGAGTGGGACAAGCTAATTAAATAGGTCAAGGCAGTAAGCCAACGACATTAACTAAAATATATTTATTATACGTAGAGTTCTTCTATCTTCTGTTTACTTACTTTCTAGATTACCTGCGTGGGTAATTTATACTGGAATTCATTGTTCCAGAGTGGTTGAAATAAGATATTCCTTGTTGTTGAATAAAACAGTTTCTGTAACAAACGGTTTCTACACAAGGATTTTATTTTATACGCTGTGTTATTACGAGTACGTGATGTCATTTCTCAACGTATTATTAAAATAATACACACTAAAAAAAAAACAGATTTTCGTAAACATCACGACCTTAAATAAATAATGTGAATACTGAGGGATTATTATAATTTATAAAAATATTATTCCTTTACCCGTTTATATGGGTTATGATAGTTTTCCCTTGGTAAATGTTTGTGTAGTGTTATCTGAAGCTTGCAGGTGTTTGATAATAGTGTTTTTTGTATGTATATACAATTACGGTTGTTTTCCTATTTATAACATTGACAAAATCATACAAAAGCAGTGGGTTTATAAAGGTATGTATTTTAGTCGAAACCCACATAGTAACAAAAATCACAATGGATTATATCCACCCACGCTTTAATATTATATTAAAAAAATATAAGTTTGCTCTATTTAACACGAGTTGTCTGACATTTACGTTGTTTTCTTTCGAAATATTATGAAAAGCCTGGTAATAACACGGCCACTGACATTTTTAAAGAGTAGTACTTGAAATTCCTCAACGGATTACACACGACGTATTATTAAAAAAAATGATGTCATATTTTAGGTGAAAATGACTTCTCCAGCGATCACCAAGACTGACGATAAGCAAGCCGAGAAGAAGTCTCCCTCCAAGGGTGAAGTGCGCGCCCCCTCGAGGGCGGAGTCCCAGGGCTCCGTCGCCCAGCCTGAAGGACCCCCCGGCCCTCAGGACGTATTCGGATGGATGCGCATCTTCAGAATGGCCAATTTGTTAGTCCGACAGGGATGTTAATTGAACGTTGTTATTAATAATGTAGCCGTTTTGATTAAATTCATTAATAGTTGGATTCGACTGTAGAGCAACTTTTTAAACAGCACCTTGTTACTATTCAGTATTCAGCGCCGGTGAGCCTTTCAAATTATATAAATTAAATACCTGGCCCCTGGCGAAATAGTGATCTTTTCAATATATTTAACATTAGTAGTGATTCAAGAGTAGTACAAAACGTTTTGTTTGGAAGAATTAAGACTTTATTGTCAATTTATTAGGGACGACTTTTTGTATTTTCGTAGTTGACGACGATAATAATAATATTAAATAATTGTATGCGTGTTTTTTATAGTGATCGGTGTCAATTCGATGTGTGCATTTTCCAGCATTTTCAGGAGACGGATATCGTTATTTATTATCTTGTTTAAATATTTTATTAAATTTCATGTTAAAACAATAATTAATCTACTGTATCACATTATACAATATTAAATCAATAATAATCTAACAAGAGTTTTATTACAATTTTTAAAAATGTTTTCTTCGTCCAAAGTTAGTGACATCTATTGTTGAATATAATTATCGCTTATTTGTGTAAAAGCTTCTATATAAATCCCACAGATGTCCAGGTTCAATTTTTTAATTTCAGTTTAAACGCACTTAATTATTATTGTGTATAATTATTATAATGAGATTGACATTGTCCTAGTTTTCAAAATTGATAATATCTGCATTTCCTTGTTTGTAATCAACAATGGTGTATGTAACAATCAATCAGCGTTGACCAAAGTTAAAAATAAATAAATATTAAATAAAATATCTTATTACCGCGCTTTTTCGGTAGTATTTTTTTTAAATATATTTAAATGTATTTTTTCTGAATAAAATATAGTTGGAGAAGTGTAGTGACCTTAGTGTTGTATTGTTTACATTGTTAGCATCACGCTGTGTCACTAATGAAACTAATTTCAGCTATTTATAGTATTTATTCAGTAAACCCAATTCCGTACCAACGACAGGGACGAGTTCCGCCAATCGTTGGTATTTAATATTAGTATAAAAAGAACATTGTGCGGAAATGACGTACATGAAAACACTGTAAAAAGAGTATCGATGTGTGTACTAAATGTGCAAGTTGTATTGAATTAACTTAGTTCATACTCGAGTGTCGTGTCGTCAACACCTTTTATAATTATTTGTCAATTAAGTGAGTCTCCTTTAAGACCATATTTGAGAATATACAGTATATGAGGTAATAAAAAATCATGGATTTCGGCATTTTGATACCAATTACATGGGTGTACATAGAATTACACTCGGGGGATGAAATGTTTCATTTAATTTAATTCAATGTAATTGGGGCTTATTAGAAACGCGTAAATTGCAATTAAAAAATATAGTAACAGATTTTAAAATAAATTAATAACCCGGGTGTAATTGGCTAAGGTCAAATAGTCTAAATTAATAGTGTGGGATTCTCTCAATAATAATGTCGACACTCTTGCACATTTGCATACTTTAATATTAAATTTTATTAACAATGAGCGATGAAAAAACGAGAAAACTTACTCACAAACATGACACTTTTTTACTGTATAAAATAATTTTTAATTATTAGAATTGCCATACTATTTTCATTTGAACATTGTGCAAACAAATATCGATAACAACATTAATCTGAAACGATAAAACACATTCAATCAAATTACAGCGGAATTTATGATAAATAATAATATTAATAAGCTAATAAGTTGGAGTAGATTAGGGTTTTCATTGGACCAGTACAACTGGATGTATAAATATCAAGATGTCAAACCATAAAAAAATGTGATAAATAGTGCTTAAACCGAAATTTAGCCATATTTAAACAATTAGCGTTGCCTCAGCCAGACTCATCTGCTTGGTCCATCATCTTGATATGTATACATACAATTGTATGGCCTTCTATATCGATAGATAATTAATAATGTTTTGTTGGTCTCTATCGTCGAAATTCCAGAACATGACAAAACAGAATCAGTGATAAAATAATATAATATGTATATTTAAAGGGCGAATTTCAATTTCTAAATATACTCAGGGTCGATCTAATTTACAAACGGCCGTGATTGGTCACACCGAACTTTAATATCATATCTATTCCTTAGTGGATAGTATCCATCATCGTCATTATAAAGAAATATGTAGATATATGTATAATAATTGCATTGCCTAAGACCAGTTACCAGACTTATCTGCTTGGTCCGTCATATTGATATGTATATATATACAATTGTATGGCCTTCTATATCGATAGATAATTAATTATATATTTAAATTTAGAAAGAATAATGATTTGTTGGTCGCAATCATTGACATTCCAGAAGATGATAAAACAGAATCAGTGATAAAATCATATATTTATAGAGCGAATTTCAATCTCTAGAAATATTCAGGGATGACATAATTTACCAACGGCCGTGATTAGTCACACTAAACTGTATGTACATACTCTTTAGATATTAATTCTGTTTTATTTTAGACGTGTTCTGTTTTGTCATTTATTGAACTTAAAATAATTAAATGTAAGAAATTGTACATTAAATGTAACACAATCACACCTTCATTAATGCTCCAAATTTTCAATTTTTAATTATTATTTTAAAAAGTTTGAGAATCTTGCGTATTTACTTATTAGGTGATTAAGTAACAAAGTACGGTACAGCGTAATTTCAACCAAAATGCACTACGCACATTGCAAGTAAACAACAACAAATTCGAATTCGAACTTGAACCAATGCGATGACATCATAAAGTGAGCTCATACTTGTTTATTGGTAATATTAATAAGAGAAGCTGTCTAAATAAATTATTTTTTTACAAAAAAATGCTTAAGTTGTATATTAATTATAATAGGTGATTGCTCATATACTGATTGGTCAAATATGGTGTTCAGGTTAGTGTAGTTGAGTGAATAATGATGTATCAAGATGTCTTCCTGGAGAGGTCAGTGTGGCTGGGTGGAGTGCCGAGAGGACGAAGTGCCAGTGTCGGTGTTACGTCCTTCGAGGCTCTGCCGCCCCCTCATCCGGGCACGAAGACTCCGCCGCCCCCGAAGCGCCGCTCTTACACCATGGACATCTTCCAAAAGAGGTGAGTGCATCATCATCATCATCATCATAATGCAAGGCACGTAGGCGGCGTGACAATGCCGTGTCGGTGGACTCTGCTGCACATCAATTATTATATTATTTGACTGCTCCAGCGTATAATATCGTAAGTGCAAAAATTACTCTGTGCTCTTAAGTCTTTATGGAACTGAGCCACATATTCAATCTGGTAACACTGCTTGTCACGTGACACTCGGTTTAATTATTATTTATAACGTATAACAATTTATGATTAAATACCTTCTATTGACAGAGACATGAAATGTGTTATAGCGCCTACTGGACAGCGCAGATATGTATTTATGCACTTCCAGCTGGCCGCTAACAGCTACCGCGAACAGCTCCCTGATCCCGCGTCCTGACACTTGGGTCTCGGACGAGATGCTCGCAGCACGCGACGTCCCTTTGTATACTTAACCTCCAAATAAACACACTGGCCAGTGACTCCATCTTTCATTTCTCAACACGAATAGTGTTATAGATAATAGACGAATTTACATTAGTTGCCGGTAAAATAGGACTATTTTACTATTTCGAAAAAGTCTCACTTAATAGGTTAAATAATTATTGAAAATCAACATTTTTTGACGTTTCATACATGCAATATGTGGCTCAGTTCCATAAAGACTTAAGAGCACACAGCATTTTTTAGCACTTACGATATTATACGCTGGAGCAGGCGATTTGACTACAACTGCAGCTGAATGTTCAAGGCTGCCATTGGGAGGTGATTTTGCTATTGAAATTAGTTTATTGGTATTGTCAACCACAGTAAAACGACAGGAACGACTACTGTTGTGAAATTATTTATTTTTAAATATATTTTATATTATTGTACCACTAGAGCATTACGGGGGATCCCAAGTCGCAGTGATGATAATGCAGCACTCGTCAGTTGGTACATGAAAATGTATAAAAAATTGAAGAAGAAAAACATTAAAAAACGGTATAAGGTGAAGATTAAAATATATTATTAAAATCCATATAGAAAAATAAACATAGAGTTCTTTTAATTGCAATAAAACTGTTCAATCCGGATAAATAAGAACAATATGACAAAACAGAACTGGCAGAAATAAGAACATGAACAGAACAGAACACCATAAAATAATGATTATTTATTTTGTAAAATTTTCTGACGATGGAAAGAAATAATATTATTTTATTAAATGTTTAACGCACAGGTATTAAATATGATTGTATGTATTTTTGTGTATACATATGAATGAATGAAGTTATTCTATAGAAGGATGCTTTCTTTTCTTTTATTCTAACTAAGGCACGGCACAGATATGAGTGTTCGTTGGTGTTTCTCGTATCTTCGACAATCGCCACGAGCGTTAATCACGGCCGTATTTAATAAAATAGTGTAATGAGAGAGTGTGCGTATACAAATAGAGCTGGTGTACATAAATACCTACTACCAAACTGAATACGGCAGTCATTCAAGGTGCACTCATGTCTGTGCCCCGCTTAATGCTGCTTTAAATTGACGTATTAGGCTTTACCTAGAATGTTTGACATTGCAGGCATTACATAAATATACATAATTATTATAATGTTCAAAATAATTAAAATGATAAACCAGAATTGGAATACACAGTGATGTGCCAAGGTCAAACGAATATTATAATAGTCTATTCTGATTTCTTATTAACCGTCTACTGGTTACTACAAAAAAACCCTTATGTAGGGATTCTTGGGCCGCACGCAACCACTATATTTTTATAACATTTCTGTCAATTAACAAAACAAAAACTACGTATTATTCATTTTTTGAAGAGCAAAATGAAAAGAAAATTAAACATTAATTACATATTAATGTTTTAAATTAGTTTATACGCAGTTTATACAAAGTTGGTTGCAAAAAGTCCATAAATCGACTGAATAAATTCCCCACTGTCTATATATCGTTTCATTACACTCTATGGGCTCATACAGACATAAAAAATGAGGTGCTTCCGGGTGGCTTTCTTGGGGAGGGGGGTTACAAATGTGACATCTTTCAAGTCGATTTTCGGGCTCTTCCATTCGATTTACATCGAGTTTTCACAATCAATGCGTGTACAGTGATTTTATGCGTCGATATGTACCATTTTCGTTTGAGTTCTTTGATGTGACATTTTTTGATGTGAGTCGTTTCGGAGTTCTGATACATGCGGTTGATTTATATCATCACCGTGGCGAACGGTTAGTAGTTGGTTTAATTTTTTTATCGATGTATCGATTCAAATTTCGTCTTAAACATTTCACGCATACATAGCGAGGTAGTCTCGATTCGTTTTTAGTACCGACCAACTTGTTAGTGTATTTCGACGGGGGATTTCGGTGCTAACAGAGACGGAGCGATACGAACGAAAGAGATGCAACATGCAGTGACAGAGACGGAAACAATATGTTTCTGTCTCTTTCTATTTTGACGTTTGGAGAACCTAAAAGTTTGACAGCTGATTCAAATACGTATTGTTTATCACACACAGTGTTGATCTGAAGATGAGGAGATGCAGAGCTTCAAACCAAGTAGGTGAGGACCAGTAAGGACCAGGATATCAGGATCATCAGTACATCTGATAAAACAACTCTTTAAACATTTAAACATTTTACCCGGTTAAGCAAGAGCCTTAAGAAACTAGCAAATGTCATTCCTGTTCAGAATACTTCAATAGTTTAATGTATTAGACAAAGTTCATTTAAAAACTAGTCAATAAAAAACTAGTCAATAAAAAAAACTAGTCAATAATTAATCATTTAAAAAAATGTGAATGTTCACCTCAACACGATGGCTGTCCTAGCTGGTTGATGATTGGTGCCAATTACAATATATTATTAGTGCAATAACACATCCAGACAGACCAATATTAGTCACTGTCGCCGTCTTCGACATAAACCTCATTTTCTTCAACCATCACACAAATATTCTACTTGACATAAAATGTATATTTACTTTGCCGAATTTCCAAACTGGGTTATCGCAAACTCAAATGTGGCATTGGAATAAAACACAGGATGTAAATACGGGTTATATTGCCAAATAATTGCCAAATAATTAAAACTCGCGTTATATTTCGCACATTCATATTATAGTAATCAATAAATATTAAACAAACACTCTTGCCTTTCGACCAATACGATACCACCGATATATTAGAAGGCCGTACAACTGCATGTATAAATATCAAGATGGCGGACCAAGTAGATGAGTTTGACTGAAGCAACACTGTAAACAAGGTGATAAACAGTAATAAAGAGCGATGTAGAATTTACATGTAAACTAATATGTAGCGCGCTTAAACAATTATATAGTGTTGTCTCACTCAGACTCGTCTACTTGGTCTCCCATCTTGACATTCATACATTCAGATGGCGGACCAAGCAGATGAGTTTGACTGTTTGACTAAAAAGTAGAGAGATGTACACCTGTATTGAGAATTCACATTTAGCGCGCTTTTAAACAATTAGTGCTGTCTCACTCAGACTCGCCTACTTGGTCCGCCATCTTGATGGCTTGTATGGCTTGCTAATATATCGTTGATATCGTATTGGACGAATTGCAAGTGTGTTTGTTTACACGCACTTTACAATTTGGACGAAAGCACTAAAAATTAAAGATTTTTTAGTATTACATATATTTGATTAATAAAAAACATTAATTAAATAAACATAATAAAAAACCTATTGTTTGTTTGGCTCAGCGCGTGACTAAATTTTGACAATTACTCTTCAAATAAAAGAAATTTAATGATCCACGTGTAAAAAAGAAAAACGCATATTTACATATACAATTTTATAATAATCACCACATGTCGTTTGTTTAAACTCACTTTACGCATTGCTGGAACCCGAAAAGAGCCACCATATAATTAAATAAAATATTTATGTTTTATTTTCCTCTTCCTCTACATATTATTGAAACAATCTATACTAATATACAATTTTTTAAATTTTTAAATACACTAGTGACACCTTTAATGTTTGCTTTGCATTTCCACCGCTGTGTGGCGCTAGTATATTTTCCTAAATAGTAATTAATTTATATTTTGTATGTCAAGTTGTTCTGGGATAAAACAAACAAACAAACAAACAAGCATCCACATTGATTATATTCACAAACAAGGCAGTTATTATTTCAGCGAAGACAGTAAACAAAGCAGGATTAATGATTATAATGCAATGTTTGTTCGGGTTTTAAAATGAAGTGGGATTTCGCTTCATTTAATTTCAATTTAAAGTCTCTTTGAAGGTGAGACAATACATCCTGGCTCCAGGACATCATTAAGGAGAGACTGAGCCACCACCCCCTGTTTTCCACCCCTTAATAATAATAATATTATTCTACAGATTTAATAATCTATCCGTGGGCGATGACACATTAACGTTGTTGACAAGTTGTTAACGAGTTACATCCGCGCCATTTCACACTGTCATTATGTCAAACATTAAGCACGTCATTTCACAATATGTTCAGTAGGGAGCAAAAATAAAATTAAAAAAAATATAATCGATGTTGGAATCGAAGGCCCCGGCGAGATTCGAACTCGCGATCTCCTGTTTACTAGACAGGCGCTTTAACCAACTAAGCCACGGCGCCGTTGCATGTGCCGACAATAATATAGATTAAGAATGTCAATGTATACATTTATAAAAATTATGCTTTATTTTTTTTAATAATTAAAAATTCGAAATGGGTACATTTTGTATATATGAAATATTAAAATAGCAAAAGTAATAAAAGTATTTGCGTGTCCTGAACGCAATTTTTATATTTCTCTATGATTATTATTAAGGATAAAAATAATTTCATCGATTATATAATACTAGGGTAAGTTTAATTGAAATCTTCAATTTGTTAATGTTCTGTTTGGTTTTTTAATAGGACGGTTATATTTGAGTTTGGATTTCATTTTTGTTTCAAGTGTTTTTTTATCGATTAGATGAGATTTTTGATTAATGAAGTATAAAAATGTGGAATTATAATGCACTATCAAATTAAACACATCTAAAAATATTTTGAATTTATTTTTTATATTTAATATTTTTAATCGATATTGTTTTTAGATGCTCTACTTTGTTTTTAATACGAAGGTAATAAGTTGTTTGTGTTTTCATTCGAAAGAAGATTGAATATTCAAAGTAAATTATAAATAAATTAATTCAATACGGTTTTCATATTAAAAAGCGAGTCTCCCAATAAATACTGTTTTTTTTGAGAATTGTCATTTATTATGCATTATTAATTATCTTCAATATTATTTTGAAATTAATTAAGTATTATTATCATTAATATCCGTTTCGAGATTTTAGATATGTATTAATTGTAGTAAAATAATTAAATAAAATGTTATCCTTCCATCTGGTAACACTAATGGTTGATGGATCTGTTCAGACAGGCATATAACATACACACACGTTAAACAATTATATATATTATATAATATTTTTTTTTTTTTTTAATTGGTTTCTTTGTTTTGGGTTATGGAGTAATTCACCTTTAATATATGAGTGTGAAATTAAAAATATTATCACTTTATTATTTTATTTTCTTCTGAAACATTGTCATAATAAATACGGAAACCGAATTCAGAGGTAGCTTATTTTCCAAATATTCTTTAGCAATGGATTCCCAGGCATACGTCACAGTAAATACGATAGTAGAGTTACTTAGCTACACTTATGATCAGTTTTTTGTTAGTTATTGCCTCGCCTGAGCCTCGGGCGAGGCACTAAGTAACAAAAAACCGATCAAAAGTACAGCTCATCCTGAATAACTTTGACCTATTTTAATATAAAAACTATGCATGGCGATTTCCGTCCACGAGTGATTGTTTTTTATTTTACTTGGCTTCTTCACTTATTCAATGATGTAACATTGACCAGGTTTTTTAGCTCATTAAAACGTAATGCTATTTTATTTATAATAATAGATAATATTGAATTAGTGTAGTAGTAATTGTAGGGCGGCGAACTTGGCGCCGTACTGGCTGCAATCCAAAACAGTATATCCACCCCTCACTATATCTATGGACAAAACTACCCTTAAATCCCACACACACTACGCAATCATAAAAAAATACAATTTTCAATTAAATGTGGTATTTTATTTATAAATATTTTTTTGCAGGCTATGAAAATAAAATGAATATTTGAATTTATTGCACGTGTGTTGGTCGCTTAAGGATGGAGACTAGACATCCTAGCCAATATTGAAGGGTGGCTTGAGGGGGTGGCTCATTGGCGAAATATACGTATATCCGTTAAATATTCACCGGGACAAGAATAATATTGAATATCAATCACGCTTTAATAATATGTTTATTTAGAAAAGAGTTAAATATCTTCAAGTGTGTCTGGGACATCCTCTTGAAAAGTCCTTCAGCCTTTTCCTTTTCACCCCTCACATACACAAAGCACAACCCTTTGAATAAATAATATGAAAAGCTGTTTGATTTTAATATGCAACTTATTTTGGCATTTTTTACACATTATTATTTAAAAAAGGTTTAAAACATACATGAAAAGTATATAAAAATAAATTGTAGTATTATATAAAATAAAGTGAAGTAATGTGTAAGAAGCAATCATTTATATGAGATTGCCCCCAAACAAGCCCTGTAGGTGGTAGATTTGGTGGAAAAGAGTTCACCCAGGTGCGCAATTTTAAATTTATATTTGCATTATTTATTCATTTCTGTGCATTAAATTTCATAAACATATTTAATCGAATAATTTTGTGTATTTTAATATTACCTCGGATGTAGCCGGCCAGACAACTGAATGTATAAATATCAAGATGGCGGACCAAGTAGACGAGTCTGAGTGAGACAACCCTAATTGTTTAAAAGCGCGTTAAATGTGTATTCTTAAGTCAGTTCGTACAAATTCTCAATAGAATATCGCTCTGAATAACTGCTGTTTAAATACTTTTATTACGGTGTTACTTTAGTAAAACTCATCTGCTTGGTTCACCATCTTGATACTTATACATCCAGTTGTATGTATAAATATCAAGATAGTTGTCGAACTCAATTTTCGGGATGAAAATGGATGTTTTTTTATTATTTAATTACAATATAATAAGTCTAATAAGAGTGTGTTAGTGAGTTATGTGTGTACGAATAGACTTGAGTATTAAAGGTGTACACACACTCTCATTACACTATTATATTGAATACGGCCCTTGATCTACAAATTTTCAATGACGCACTGTCAATCTTGAATCTTCACAATATCATCGTCATTCAGTGTTGCCTCTGTTAGACTCGTCTGCTTGGTCCGCCATCTTGATATTTATACATTCACTTGTTCTAATATTGATATAAACACTACAAGGGTGTGTTATAAAAGCTGTTTGTCTGCCTTCAAGTGCAGCTAAAAGAACCTAACAAAATTCACCATTTTTACCTAAATCAAACATATTTTCGTGATATTATACTTGTGTATGCAATACTCATGTAAATTAATTTATTTAATGATTACTTTATAACGGATAAATATATTTTTTAAAGACTAACATGTTCCAATCTCAACCGAACCTACTGGCAATTGAATGATGTGAAGGCGCTTCGTGTGTTATTTAGAGATTAAATAATGTAATAAAGCTTGTGAGATAATTCTGTAATGATATCCTTTGATAATATTTATTATTGTAATAATTCTAGTTTTATATTCCACATTAAATATGGTTATTTCCCTTGATTCCCCGTCGACATATAATAACGACCGGTCAAGTCAATACTTTGCAGGTCACCCTCGAGCCTTTTACGATAAAGTATTGATAGTCCTTTACTTTGTATCGGATGGAGATTCTTCCAGATTCTCCAGAATGAATGACATGGGTGGTATTTGATGATGATTGGAGTAAGGAAGAGTAAGGAATGTGGTGCAAACTCCTTTTATAGCCAAAGGCAATTCCAACTACTGCTTCATTATCTTACATTATTATGTACTGGATTATTCATCAAGGAGGGCACGCGATTTGAATACACGCCAACTTTAACAATTTATTTTACAATTTACAAAAATATATATCGCCTTATATTATTGGGAATCTTGAGCCGGAGATAACAGGTAAATTTATTTTGCCCAGGTTTATAATATAAATGTGGACACTGACCTCTAAAAACCTTTTAAATAGTAAAAGTATCATATTCTAGAAGATTGCAGCAGTCGAATTCGACCGATATATTAGAAGGCCATACAACTGGATTTATAAATTTCAAGATGGTGGACCAAGTAGGTGAGTCTGAGTGAGAATACTATTTTTTTACACAAGGTTCATTTCTTTTACTTATGCAAACAAACTATTTTTATTATCGTATGTCGTCCCATCAAACTGTAAAGTGCGTGTAAACAAACACACTTGCAATACGATATCACTGATATATTAGCAAGCCATAGAAATGGATGTATGGTGGACCAAGTAGATGAGTTTGACTGAGGCAAAAAGTAGAGCGATGTATACGTATATCGAGAATTCACATTTAGCGCGTTTAAACACGATTAGTGTTGTCTCACTCAGACTCGTCTACTTGGTCCGCCATCTTGATATTTATACATTTTCAGTTGTATGGCCTTCTATATTGGTGGTTTTATATCGAAAACAGTTTTTAAGGTAATTAATTGTATGTTTAAATTAAGATAGAATAATCGTTTGTTGGTCGCAATTTATTTATTTTATACAGTTTTTCCACTTCAAATAAATAACTTTGTATTTTGCATATCAGATTT
>JAGTTH010004375.1:0-53130 GCA_022606485.1 Agraylea sexmaculata | reverse complement strand
TCGCGAAACGGATGAAACAGATGATTTCGAAGGCCAAAAACCATTCGAAGACGTGGCACAGGTTATTGAAGAACTGCCTGAAGTAGTCACCATAACAGAAGTGAAAACGATCGAAGGAAAAATCGAAAAGAAAAAGACCAAGAAGCGAGTAATAAAGAAAGATTTCGGACCAACAGAAGAAATCACTGAAATCACAACTGTGGAAAAAGAAGGTGAGGAGCCAGTGACCACAATCGATGTACAAACGATTGAAAAACAACCAGATGAGAAGCCCAAAAAGATTATCAAAAAGAAAGCTAAAAAGCCAGAAGAAGAACCGTTGCCGGTTGTTGAAACTCCTGAAGAGGTTGAACCCGTTGACGAAAGACCAACAATTAAACGAAAGAAAACTGTTCGTCGAAAAGTCGAACCAGTTGAACAACCTCAACCAGTCGAGTTCGAATCTGTGCCAGAAGTGACCGAATATCCGGACGAAGTCACCGTGGAAATCGTTCCCGATGAAAGGGGTATAACCAAAAAACGCACCGTCAAAAAGAGAACGATTAAGAAATCTGATGGCAAACGTGGTGAAATCACTCAAATCACCACTGTCGTTCAAGACCAAGAAGAACCGGTCACTACTGTAGTCGTGCAGCCTTTGGAAGATTTCGACATTGAACAGCTTCCAACCACGGAAGAATCGGCTGTAGTCATTGAAGAGCTTCCCGAAACTACTGAAACTACAGTCGTCCAAGATGACGAAGGCACGATTCACAAACGTGTTGTTAAAAAACGAAAGATTAAGAAGATCAAGGACGGCAAAGAGGAAGTCACCCAAATCGTGTCTGTTCAAGACAACTCAGAAGAACCAATCGTGACTGTCTCTGTGGGCGAAGAACCAGAGGAGGTGAAACCCATCGAAGATTTACCCATTGAAAACGCGTTCGCGGTAGAAGAGCTGCCAGAACAAGTGTCCGTATCTGAAGTCATTACGGAAGACGGAAAACGCAGACGCAAGACTGTCAAAAAGAGGGTGATCAAGAAGAAAGTCGGTCAGAACGAAGAGGTTACCGAAATCATAACGACGCAAGAAGGAAATGAGATTCCGAAGACTAGCATCACTGTTATCGAGAAACCTCGTGAAACTGATGAAACAGATAATTTCGAAAGCCAAAAACCAACACAAGAAGTGGCGCAGGTTATTGAAGAACTGCCTGAAGTAGTCACTATAACAGAAGTCAAAACGATCGAAGGTAAAATCGAAAAGAAAAAGACCAAGAAGCGAGTAATAAAGAAAGATTTCGGACCCACAGAAGAAATCACTGAAATCACCACTGTGGAAAAAGAAGGTGAGGAGCCAGTGACCACAATCGATGTACAAACGATTGAAAAACAACCAGATGAGAATCCCAAAAATATTATCAAAAAGAGAGCTAAGAAGCCAGACGAAGAAACGTTGCCGGTTGTTGAAACTCCTGAAGAGGTTGAACCCGTTGACGAGACACCAACAATCCAAAGAAAGAAAACTGTTCGTCGAAAAGTCGAACCAGTTGAACAACCTCAACCAGTCGAGTTCGAATCTGTGCCAGAAGTGACCGAATATCCGGAAGAAGTCACCGTGGAAATCGTTCCCGATGAAAGGGGTATATCCAAAAAACGCACCGTCAAAAAGAGAACGATTAAGAAATCTGATGGCAAACGTGGTGAAATCACTCAAATCACCACTGTCGTTCAAGACCAAGAAGAACCGGTCACTACTGTAGTCGTGCAGCCGTTGGAAGATTTCGACATTGAACAGCTTCCAACCACGGAAGAATCGGCTGTAGTCATTGAAGAGCTTCCCGAAACCACTGAAACTACAGTCGTCCAAGATGACGAAGGCACCATTCACAAACGTATTGTTAAAAAACGAAAGATAAGGAAGATCAAGGACGGCAAAGAGGAAGTCACCCAAATCGTGTCTGTTCAAGACAACGCAGAAGAACCAATCGTGACTGTCTCTGTGGGCGAAAAACCAGAGGAGGTGAAACCCATCGAAGATTTATCCCTTGAAAAAGCGTTTACGGTGGAAGAGCTACCCGAACAAGTGTCCGTATCTGAAATTATTTCTGATGATGGCAAACCATCACGCAAAACTACCAAAAAGCGAATTATAAAGAAAAAAATCGGTCCAAAAGAGGAAATCACAGAAATTACGACCACGCAGGAAGATAATGAAGAACCAAAAACAAGCATTACAGTTATAGAAAAACCTCGTGAAACTGATGAAACAGATGATTTCGAAAGCAAAAAACCAACAGAAGAAGTGGCGCAGGTTATTGAAGAACTTCCTGAAGTAGTCACTATAACAGAAGTCAAAACGATCGAAGGTAAAATCGAAAAGAAAAAGACCAAGAAGCGAGTAATAAAGAAAGATTTCGGACCCACAGAAGAAATCACTGAAATAACCACTGTGGAAAAAGAAGGTGAGGAGCCAGTGACCACAATGGATGTACAAACGATTGAAAAACAACCAGATGAGAAGCCCAAAAATATTATCAAAAAGAGAGCTAAAAAGCCAGACGAAGAAACGTTGCCGGTTGTTGAAACTCCTGAAGAGGTTGAACCCGTTGACGAGACACCAACAATCCAAAGAAAGAAACCTGTTCGTCGAAAAGTCGAACCAGTTGATCAACCTCAACCAGTCGAGTTCGAATCTGTGCCAGAAGTGACCGAATATCCGGAAGAAGTCACCGTGGAAATCGTTCCCGATGAAAGGGGTATATCCAAAAAACGCACCGTCAAAAAGAGAACGATTAAGAAATCTGATGGCAAACGTGGTGAAATCACTCAAATCACCACTGTCGTTCAAGACCAAGAAGAACCGGTCACTACTGTAGTCGTGCAGCCGTTGGAAGATTTCGACATTGAACAGCTTCCAACCACGGAAGAATCGGCTGTAGTCATTGAAGAGCTTCCCGAAACCACTGAAACTACAGTCGTCCAAGATGACGAAGGCACGATTCACAAACGTGTTGTTAAAAAGCGAAAGATTAAAAAGATCAAGGACGGCAAAGAGGAATTCACCCAAATCGTGTCTGTTCAAGACAACGCAGAAGAACCAATCGTGACTGTCTCTGTGGGCGAAGAACCAGAGGAGGTGAAACCCATCGAAGATTTACCCCTTGAAAACGCGTTCGCGGTAGAAGAGCTGCCCGAACAAGTGTCGGTATCTGAAATTATTTCTGAAGATGGCAAACCAACTCGCAAAACTACTAAAAAACGAATTATAAAGAAAAAAATTGGTCCAAAAGAGGAAATCACAGAAATTACGACCACCCAGGAAGATGATGAAGAACCAAAAACAAGCATTACAGTTATAGAAAAACCTCGTGAATCTGATGAAACAGATGATTTCGAAAGCCAAAAACCAACACAAGAAGTGGCAAAGCTCGTCGAAGAACTACCAGAAGTTGTCACTGTAACTGAAGTGAAAACGCCCGAAGGTAAAATTGAAAAGAAAAAGACCAAGAAGCGAATTATCAAGAAAGATTTCGGACCCATCAAAGAAATCACTGAAATCACTACCGTTGAAAAAGAAGGCGAGGAGCCAGTGACTACAATCGATGTACAAACGATTGAAAAAGAACCAGATGAGAAGCCTAAAAAACATATAAAGTCGAAACCGAAATTAGAAAAACCAGATGAAACAATCTCTGAAGTTCCAGAATTAGCTTCTCCTTCTAAACTCAAAAAACTTGTACCATCCAAAATTGAAAAGATCGATCAGTCGGCAAAGACGATTAAAATAACAGAATCGGTAGAAACTCCATTATTTGGTGAGAAAAAAGTATTGAAAATCCCCAAAGCAAAAAAAGTTGAACAGCCACAACCAAAGCCACAAAAAATTCTTTTAAAGAGTCGCATCAAATTCCACACTGATTGGCCTCCAAATGACTTTATTCCTATTATATCGTATCTTGATACAAAAAAAGACTGTGGAATTCTTTCGAGAAATACCCAAGAGGCAATGAAAATTAAAATTAAAAAATTCAAACCTAAAACTATACCAGACCTAGAACCTGTTGTTCTTGAAAAACCTGATTTTACTCTTGAAGATATTATCCAACCAATGGAAAGTGTGCCAAAAGAAACGAAAGGTACTGAACCTTTAACCAAGCAAGACTCCAATGAAATAAAAATACCCAAGAAAATAAAAATTGGTAAAGGTGTAAAGCCTCAAGTATTGGATTCCGCA
Source organism: Agraylea sexmaculata (assembly GCA_022606485.1). Classification (NCBI taxonomy): domain Eukaryota; kingdom Metazoa; phylum Arthropoda; class Insecta; order Trichoptera; family Hydroptilidae; genus Agraylea; species Agraylea sexmaculata. The sequence goes on along the minus strand of JAGTTH010004375.1, from coordinate 48,914 downwards.
GAAGACATCAAATTAAAACCACTGCCTGAAAAACCTCTTGAAGATGATATTTCTCAGAAACTTTTACCAATGAATGATGAAACCTCCGAAAAAGTTGTAGCAAAACCCGAAAAATCTGATACAGATCAACCTATTGAAATAAAACCGGTTGTTATTGATAGCCATGAAACCACTTTGGAATCGTATGTAAAACCTTCTTCGGAAGAAGAGGAACTATCAGAACCAGAACAACCAAATAAACCCTATATTAAATCCAAGAAAAAGAAAGTTTTACCAGAAACAATTACTGTATCGATTAAACCAGGAACTCCGAAAAAACCAGAGCCAACTGAAAATGAAAGTATTAAATTCAGAACACCCTTTAATCCACCTCAACCAGAAGATACTACGAAGCCCCATCTTAAACCATTTGACAAACACGACGAACCACAAATTACAGATGATTCTGATCAATTCATTGCGCAGTTAAAACCTATACCTGACGGTGAAATTGATATCCCCAAACTTAACAAAAAGGATAAACATTCAAAGAAAAAACCAAAAGACAATTCTTTCAAACCAACAGACATAACAGATACACCAGTTGATAAGATTATTACATCTCCTGAAATCACAGAAGCAACACTTGACACTCTTTCAGGGGATACAGAACAATTTATTTTGGAAAATCTTGACGAACCCAAATTTTCATCACTATCTACACAAGTATTAGATTCAAACGATGAACCACTAGAAAAAATAGATTCAATCACATTACCAAAACTATTAAGTACTGAGACTAATGCTGGATTACTTACAGATAATCTTCCAAAGCCTATCACAACTTTAGAAGATTCCGAACCATTAAAGAAGAAAACAAAAAAGCTGAAGAAAGATAGGTCTGAGAATGAATTAGTTCATCCAGATAATTTACAAACGCTTCCAGCAGAAAAACCATCTGATGTTCCTAAAAATATTAATAATGTCAAATTGAAAAAATTAGTTCCGGTCAAAATTGAACGAAAAGAAAGTAGTCTGAAAAAGATGCAAATTACTGAAGCATCCGAGTTACCATCTTTTGCTCAAACAAAATTAAAGAAAGCCATCGTGCCAGTTAAAAAAGAAATTTCTGTTCCATTGATTCCCAAAGTTCTTTTGAAAAGTCATATAACACGTGTAAGCGATTGGCCACCGAAAGAACAATTACCTATCATAACTGATATCACATATATTATGGATTCGGGAATATTATCTCGCAATGCACAAGAAGCACAAAAAATAAAGAAGAAAAAGTTTGTTGAAATGGTTATTCCTGACTTAGATAAACCTGAATTAGAAACACCTAGTTTCAGTCTAGACGATATAATTGCTCGCCAAACAGAACTACAGGAAGACAAAAAAGAAAAAGTAACCAAAGACATCAATAAACCCGAAGAAGTAAGTTTTAAAATAAAACTTGGTAAAGGTAAAATTCCAAATGATGTTGAAGATACAGAAAACATTGTATTGAAACCAATCCCTAACGAACCGAACGAAACAGATAAAACAGATAACACTGATATGTTCGCCGGTAGTTTACCTATAACCGAGCTCAGTAAGGAAGAGGATATTGACACAGGAATTGTTTTTGTCCCCGAAGATATAGAAAATAAGGAAACTATTTTAGTCGAAACAAAGATTAAGAAAAAGAAAATTATCAAACAAAAACCAGAACTACCTGCTCCTCAAGAAGAAAAGCCCGAGACGTTGCCGGCTGCTACAGATGAACCAAATATATTGCAGAAGAACGATGATCCGGTCAATGAAGCTATATTCGAAGTGAAACCAGTTGAGGAAATTTCATTTAATATTCCCAAAGAGATTGAGGACACATCCACTATTACTCTAAAGAAAAAACGCAAGCCAAAAACCCAAGTTTTAGATGAATCTTCCGATATATCCATTCAGTTACCCATCGTTAAACAAATAGAAAATGACGATGAAGAATTCACCTTAAAAACAAAACCGTTGGATGAAAACATTGAACAAACTGTATCTCTAAAACCCAAGAAAAAACCTAAGAAGACAACTCAAGATATTGTTGCTGATTTAACAATCCAGAAACAGGAAACACCATTAGAGGAAGATACAGTGATTGAAAATGTTGAACAAAAATCACCAGAAGAGGAACCTGATGTATCTGTTAAATTACTTGCACAAAAAGAAACAGAAACTGTCGAGGAAAAAGTTACAATAAAAACAAAACCCGTGGTTGAAGATACGGAGGAAACTGTATCTCTAAAACCCAAGAAAAAGCCTAAGAAGGCAACTCAAGATACTGTTGCTGATTTAACAATCCAGAAACAGGAAACACCATTAGAGGAAGATACAGTGATTGAAAATGTTGAACAAAAATCACCAGAAGAGGAACCTGATGTATCTGTTAAATTACTTGCACAAAAAGAAACAGAAACTGTCGAGGAAAAAGTTACAATAAAAACAAAACCCGTGGTTGAAGATACGGAGGAAACTGTATCTCTAAAACCCAAGAAAAAGCCTAAGAAGGCAACTCAAGATACTGTTGCTGATTTAACAATCCAGAAACAGGAAACACCAGTAGAGGAGGATGGAGTAATAGAAATTGCTGAACAAAACTCAACAGAACAGGAACCTGATGTATCTGTTAAATTACCTGCACACAAACAAACAGAAACTATTGAAGAAAAAGTTACAATAAAAACAAAACCGGTGGATGAAGATACGGAGGAAACTGTATCTCTAAAACCCAAGAAAAAACCTAAGAAGGCAACTCAAGATATTGTTGCTGATTTAACAATCCAGAAACAGGAAACACCAGTAGAGGAGGATGCAGTAATAGAAATTGTTGAATTAAAATCAAAGGACACAGAGCCTTCCATAGAAGATGATAATGTATCATTTAATATTAAATATCCTAATGACAAAGAAGATGAAAATATTTCTGCAGATTTTCATATCAAGAAAACTCCTAAAAAACCAAAGGTGGTTGATGAAATTGAAGAAGAAATCACGATTAAAAAATTGCGCCCTATTCGAAAATCATCTATAAATAATATAGTGGAAATCACTGAACCCGAATCAGTTACTTTTAGACCTAAAATTACAAAAACTAAGGAAGATGTCGAACAAGAATTCAAAATTCAATTGGATTCTTACGCTGAGGAAGAAATTTCAATGTCAAGTAAAGTCAAGCTCAAATCACAAAGGCAACCAACATTTAATGAAGAATCGGAAGAAACTTCAATCAAAATAACGAGAGAGGTAAGTCATCCCGGAGAACCTGATTATATTGAAGAAATTATAAGGGAATCTGATGAAGATGAACCTAAAGAAATTGAACCGATAGATGTTGAGCAAGATTCTGTTGAAAAACCTAAAGAAAAGAAGAAGAAAAAGGTTACTTTAAAACAATCAGAGGTCAGTGAATATGTTCCAGATACAATTAGTCTAAAACTGAAAAAGAAAACACCATACAATATTAATGATGAAGATGAAATTTCATACGATATTAAATCGCAACAAGATACGTATACTGAGGAAGACCTTTCTCTGACAAGCAGAGTGCGAATCAAAAATCAAAGACGACCTACATTCTGTGAAGAAAATAATGAAATGTCAATAAAACTAACCAAAGAAATTGAAAGAGAAGATGAGGATTACGATGAAATTATACTGAGTGAAGCCGAGTCCGAAGAAAATGTTCAAATCATCTCAAGACCACAGAAAAAGGTAAAGAAAGAATACCAGATCAATGAATTAGAAGAAGAAATCAGTGTTGGACTGAAGAAAAAGAAGCCTCAACAATTAACATATGAAGAAGATAATTTAACACTTTCAAAGAAGAGACCACTACCAAAACCCACGTTCGGACAAGGTTTATATTTAAGTTTTTATTGTATTTTATATTGCCTTTATTATATGGAGACATATATTATTTATGTGTAACCATCAATATTGAAATTATATTTAATAAAAATCTTTACCTTCTGATGCTTATTAACTCTTCTGCTTATTTCGGTGAGATAAAGTCAAATTATTTATCATATTGTTAAATTCCTTATTAATCATTTTCAGAGGCAGTCTTTATGAGTATAGCTAAAGAAGCTGATATTTCTGAACAAGGTATTTATTGAATTAATGTGAATAAATTTTAAATTAAAAAATTCTTATTCCTATATATTTGATAACACAGATAGGGCCGCTTCAGACATAAGAGAAGGTGATACTGTATTTGCGGTCTATTCATACTTGGCTGAAACGAATGAAGCTATTAATTTGGTAGAGGGTGAACGTCTTTATATATTAGGTAATAAATAATCAATGAAACTATGAAGTTTATTGTGTACTTACATTGTTTTAAAATTATTTACAGAAACACACAACCAGGATTGGTGGTTTGTAAAGAAACATTTAACTGAAGAAAAAGGATGGGTACCCGCTCAGTATTTGATGGATGAAGCAAATTATACCCTCTATCTTCAAAAGAAACTTAATGAAAAAATTGACAAACTTCCTGTATTTGAAAGTAATGATTTATATTTTCTGGTGTTTTTTTTTATTTATTTGATACATTTTCACATGTTTCATTTACAATTTCAGAGCCTTCAGCTGAAGAAGTAGCGATTGCACCAAGATTTATTGAAAAATTACGACCCAAGCATACACCGGACGGTTACACTGTTCAGTTTGAATGCCAGGTCGAAGGATATCCTAGACCACAAATCACTTGGTTCCGTCAAACGGCTATTATTAAACCATCTCAAGATTTCCAAATGTATTATGATGATGATAATGTCGCCACGCTCATCATCCGAGAAGTGTTCCCCGAAGATGCTGGAACATTTACGTGTGTTGCCAAAAATGCCGCTGGTTTTGCTTCCAGCACCACAGAATTAACAGTCGAGGCTCCACTTTCAGACCATGGATCTGAAATGACTATTTTATCACGTAAAAGTCTTTCGCGAGAATCATCATTGGCCGACATACTGGAGGGTATTCCGCCTACATTCTCGAAGAAACCACGAGCCCAGTATGTGGATGAGGGTGCACAAATTTTCTTAGAATGCCGATTAGTAGCCGTTCCTGAGCCAGAAATATCTTGGCTCTTCCAAGGAAAGCGGATTATTCCAAACGATAAAATCACAATCGCTACTGAGTCAGACATGCACATGTACTGCAGCGTTTTGAAGATTGACAATGTGAAAAAGTCAGAAGAAGGCATTTATGAAGTTGTCGCTGTCAATAGGGAAGGTGAAGCATCACTTCCTATTGCATTGAAAATTAAAACTGGAGATAAGGAAAAACCTGAAGTGATTGAACCATTCATAAATTTGACTATTAGAGAAGGTGAAAGTGTTGTGCTGAGTACTCAAATTGTCGGTAATCCTACACCTAAAATAACATGGTATAAAGACAGAAAAGCAATCAAGACCCTTAATACAAGATCTGATGGTGACACACATACTCTCACAATAATAAATCCCAAAAAAGGCGTCGATGATGGAATCTATACAGCAAAGGCTACAAATAGTGAAGGTTCAGCTGAAACAACTGCTGTACTCACAATTGAAGGTAACTAATTATTTTTTCACTCAATAATTTATTAACACTAAAAATTTATTAAAACACTCAATAATTTATTTCTTTCAGAAATTTCAGAGGAATGTTACGAGCCACCCTTGTTTGTAGAACGATTCCAAGAAATATCAGTTCCCGAAAAGAGTCCAATAATGTTACATGCTAAGGTTATTGGAAATCCAATACCGACAATATCATGGCTTCACAATAACAAAACTTTAGAATCTTCCAATAGAGTTGATCTGAAGTTTGACGGTGAAAGAATAACTTTACGAATCGACAAGGCTGATTCTGAAATAGACTCCGGGGATTATAAATGCATAGCATCAAATGTAGCCGGTAAAATATCACACGGAGCCAAAGTAACTGTGGATGTTAAAGAAGTAGTCTTTGTAAGGAATTTGAATGAGAAATACGAAGTGGACGAATGTGAAACTGTCATTATGGAATGTGAAACATCTCACACAGTATCTACTAAATGGATTCACAGCGGCAAAGAAATCAGTGGAATGGACCACAGAGAAATCATTCAAGAAGGAAAAATACATAGACTAAGAATTAAGAAAACTAAAATCACAGATTCTGGATTAATCAAATGCATTGTTAAAGACAAAGAAACAGAAACAAACCTTTACGTAAAAGAAACCATTCCTGAATTTACAAAGAAGTTACAAGACATCGAAGTGAAAGAAAAGGAAATCGCCATTTTAGAAGTGGAAATATCATCTGAAACAGCAGACGTCGTTTGGCTTAAAGACGGTGAAGTCATTCATCAAAAGAAAAATAAATATGAATTCGAAAATAAGAACAACCTTCGAAAACTTATCATTAGAAATTCGTCAGTTCACGACGAGGGAGAGTATTCATGTGTTTTGAAAGATGAAGTGTGCTCCGCTGAAGTGACTGTCGTCGAACTTCCACCTGAATTAATCACGAAAATGAAAGATCAAACCGTGGATGAAGGAAGCCGAGCTAGCTTTGAAATCGAACTTACCAAAGGCGATGCTCTCGTTAGATGGTTTAAAAACGGAAATGAGATTCAATTCTCTGATCACATTCAACTGAATATTGATGGCAAAAAACAAAAACTGAAAATTTACAATTGTACGAAAGAAGACATAGGAGAATATGTTTGTAAAGTAGGCAATGATGTGTGTAAAGCCAAATTGACAGTCAAGTATTCAGATACTGATTTCACATTGAAGCTACCGGAAAGTCTTCAAGTAGTTTCAAATACCGATGTCACTCTGACTGTAGAGGTCCCGAAAAAAGACCTGGAAGTGCATTGGTTTAAGAACGGCAAGGAAATATTTGACTCCAATAAGTATGTCATATCAATTAATAATCTGCAGCGCAAACTCGTAATAAAGAGTATTACGGCAGACGAAGAAGCCGCATATTCCTGCAAGTGCTCCAATGCTAAAACATCCTGTCAAGTAATTGTCAAAGGTAATAAATAAAATCACAAATCATACTCGTAACAAATTAACTGTATAATGATGTATTTATTTTCAGATTCAGGTAATCCACCTGTAATTAGCAGTTATGAAAATAGCTACACCGTCAAACAGGGAGAGGATGTTGAGTTCATTGTGAAATTCACATCAAAACAGAAGCCTAAAGATGAATGGACGATATCGGGAAAAGTTATCAAGAAGGGTCCGAAATATATTCCACTATTGACTAATGAATTTGCAAAATTAACCATCAAAAAGTTGGACATCACAGATTCCCAAACATTCAAATTGGATTTAACAAATGATTTCGGCCAGGCAACTGCCAATATTGAATTAAAGGTTATGGGTATGTATAAAAAAAAACACATTTTATAATTATATTCCAAAAAAATATTATATTGTTATAAATTTATTAACAGGTCCTCCTTCAGCTCCTGGTATTCCAGAACCATTGGAAATCGGAGAAAACATCATCAGCATCCATTGGACTAAACCATCAAATGATGGTTATTCTTTACCATTATCTTACACTCTGGAGTACTGCAATTCAAAGGATAAAAAGTATTTTAAAATTATTTTTTTTATATATCAATGTGTAATTTATTAATCTTATTTTATCCGCAGGTGGATCAAAATTGAAAATATTTCAAATACAACTTACACCATCACCAACTTGGAGAATAATAATGAATACAATATTAGAGTGAAGTGCTCTAATAAAGTAGGAGAAAGTAGTTACTCTGAAATTGCAAAGATTGTGACTGTGAAACATACAGAAAATGAAGCTCCAACAGTAAAACAGAGCCTGACAGATGTGACGGTATCGCCTTCGAATGATATCACTCTATCGTGTGTCTTCGGGGGTATTCCCGTTCCCACTATTGAATGGTTCCAAAACGACAAGAAGATAACAAAAGGGTCCAAATTCGAAAACCGACAAGCAACCCTACTAATTACCAAAACATCAGAAACATCCAGCGGCAAATACACTTGCAAAGCAAAGAATACAGTAGGAAAAGCTGAAACTTCATGCATTGTCACTGTTTGTGAAAAACCCTCGATTAAGATCGAAGAAAAATACATCAATCAAAAGTTGAGAGTCAGCAATCAATGGTCGGTGATAGCCAATATCAGAGGTTATCCTAAACCGACAGTTACATGGAGAAAGAATGACACAATTTTGAGTATCTCTGATGAAATACTCATCACCGAAACTGAGAACGACGCCAGCATTAATATAAAATCAACAAAACGATCACATTCTGGGAAATACTCAATTTATGTTGAAAACTCGGCCGGTACAGACTCTGTAGAATTATCACTCAGAGTTTTCGGTAAGAATAATAAATAATACCTATCAATTAATTTTGTCCCACAGTCCCCCTTTTTTATTTTTTAAAAAAACAAAGAAGGAAAAGTCAATCAATAGTAAATTAAACTTACCTTTGTTACAAATAATTGAACTGTCAAAATTTAGCCACACACAACTTACCACAAACGCCTGCGATTTGTGATACCGTAACTTATACGGTGATTCGTTATTAATTTAATAATATTAAATTAATGCCTGCTTAGTTCAGTCATCAATTGAAATTGCAATATGTGATTTGAATATTTTCAGACATTCCGACGGTGCCTTTGGACTTGAAAGTAATCGAAACAACTTCAAGAAGTGCCACGATCACTTGGTCACCGCCTGAATCAAACGGAGGATCGTCGATCACAAGTAAAATATTTACATTTATAATCAAAACCTGGGAAACATATTCATAATTTTTTTTATAGATTACATTTTGGAATATAAATTGTCGGAATCGAAGACATGGACTAAAGTCGCCACTATAGACGCCAGTTTGAATCAATACTGTTTTGAAAAACTTAAGGAGCAGTCGGATGTCTTGTTCAGGGTATCTGCTGAAAATGGCATCGGAGTCGGACCTCCGGCAACTACGGAATCAGTAAAACTCTTTAAGCATGCCAGTAAGTATATAATTGCATTTTTTATTTCTTCAATAGTTTATTTTTTACATTATAAATAAATATAATTTATTCTCAAGTTATTGTATTATCTCTGTAAGGGTTGAAGAAATGATAATAACTACAGTAAAGCCTTGATAATCCGAACAACCAAAATTTATACCCTGTTTGGATCATACTTTAAATTCTTTATTCCTTAATTTATTTTTAACAATAACTTACCAATACTTACCTTAATATGTATTTAACTCTTGTTTTTATAATTGCAGCCGTACCAACACCGCCGACTGCGCCTTTAGAAATCAGAATCACCGGACCCAATTCAGTTATCGTAGAATGGGGTCAGCCTGAATTTGACGGAGGTGCTCCGTTACAAGGTTACAACATCGCTATACGTGACGTCAAGAAGACCATGTGGATGGAAGTCGGTAGAGTAAATCCCAATGTTCAGAAATTCAATATACGAGATTTGCAGGAAAACCACGAATACCTGATACGTATATTCGCTCGCAACGAAGTCGGCGTCAGCGAACCTTTGGAATCTGATGAACCCTACAAAGTTGTTTTCAACTTAGGTAAGTAATTTCACACGATCGTCGATCAAACCTCACAAATGCTAAAATACAATCCTCATTTCAGACACACCATATCCTGAAGAGGCGAATGACGTTACAGAAATAACCGAACCCACAGGTTTCAGCACCGAAACGAGCACATCTTGGATGAGGGAAGCCAACATGGATGCCGATATCCGAAGTTATGCTCGAGGGTCATTGTTGAGACGCGACGAATACTTTTTCCGCATTTGGCATTACGCTAAACAACTTTTCAAATAATGGGCAAAACCAACATCGTTTTACCATAGAAGACTTTTAAAAAAACTGTGATAAATTTGAAATACCATATTGAAGACTTTCAAATTCAAAAACATCACTCTATCGTTTTATATTAAAAAAAAACGTCATATTTATTTATTTATTTATTTATATAATTTATGACTTGATTTATTATTGAAGATTGTCGATATATCGATCTAGGATTTTAATATGTTTGCTATCGTGACATTGTAATATTTAAACTATGTAAATATCACATATGGAATTTGTATTCGCCAAGGGAGACAAAATATAGGTGCATATATTGATGAGTGAATACAAACTGCATCTGTGATATATGAGGATAAAAATAAATGTTCATTTAATATATACTCGTCTTTCTCTATTGAAAAACCCTTGAATCATTGTCCTTGATAAACTAGCTAGATTCTGAGCATCTAAAGTTTCACATTTCCTCTACAAACATAAGAAACAAAGAGTGGAGTCGATCTTTCGACGATTACTACAATTTTTTTTAACCAGTTTAATCGTAATAAAAATAATATCGACAGTTGAAATTTTTCTCATAAAAATGAAAGTTTCGTAAAAACAGCATTTGAATGTTATGACTTTATATACAGTATTTAATCTTTTTGTTAATTCTTTTGGGACATATATTTTTCTAGAATATAGCTATGGGTCTGCATCATTAAAGCTTGGGATTTCTAGGCGTGCGTCGCCGTAAACGTACATCATAAAGACGGTAATAGAGTTGCTTTGCTGTACTTTTGATCTTAATGCCTCGTCTGAGCCTCGAGCGAAGCATTAACTAACAAAAAACCAATGATAAGTGTAGCTAAGTAACTCTACTATCGTATTTACGTATGCCTGGAAATCCATTACCTATCTCAATTTCGATCCATCGACATATGAAAATCTTATCATTGTTAAGGCTGTATTTGGGTAGAAATGCATAAAAGAGCATTTTTATTAAAAATTGACATTTGAGGTAATTTTAAACATGTCTATATTTTAAATCGGCTCAGATGCCATAGATTTTTCGTACAACTTAATATAAAAATTGTATCAAAAAAACAAACATCCTCCACAACCTTAAAGGTGTCAAAACCCAATGCAATCTGTATGCAAAAGTGAAAAGAATGCATTAATGATTATATAAAATATTGATTAAAAACGCAAAATGCTTTTGTCACAAACGCAATCAAGGATTAAAGAGCAAAAGCAACTGCCGTTATTCTGAAAAAAATAATATAGATTATTAAAAAAACTTTAAACGCAATCACTTTTCTTGTCTTACTGCAATATTTTCAATTCGGGTAAAACTTGTGATTGAAATGAAACGCAAATAAGAATATAAGCTTTTATTGCACTTAACATATTCATAACTCTGATATATTTATACATATGTATATATATAAAAAAAACTTACACATGCGATGAATATTATATACACAATATAATATATTATTTATGACGAGAACGAATTAATTACAATTGTCAACAATATCAAATTTGCCGAGATATATATATATAACATCATATATCGGCTAATACACTATGGCAGCAAAATACTACTAAATTGTTGAAATGAAGATGCAGCAATTTATATTATTTTACAAAGATAAGTACATTTCTAAAAATACTATTTCACTGAGGAATAAATAAACAACGATGGAAGATTTCACTGTAATTATTGCTCACAAAACAAACAAGACACTTCTAGAATATCTCAAACAGTTTTTTTTTTTTTCTAATTAAGTACTGGTCTTTGATTAATTATTGTATGATTTTAATATGACGAGGCACTATAGTTTTTTTTAAGGCACATAATGTTAATATTCATAAGCACCAGTACATAAAAGTGTACTTGTCACGGGAAATGCTTTCTATAGTAAGAATCACAGTCCAAAATACTAATGATAAAAATATCAAAATTAAAATTAATCATAGTGCATAAAGTGGAAGTGTAAACAATTAATGTTAGGAATATAGTAAAGATATACAAAATATATTATGATGTATAAGAGAATCAAGTGCGAAATGTATGCATTATATGTACATAGTAGTTTTATGCAAGTTTGTATCAATCAAGATGGCACATCCTTCCTTCGGTAAGCTTCCGTGTCCATTCGTGTCATGTTCAATGCTTCCGTTTTCAAGAAATCTACAGTTTTGTATATTGTAGGCGATTCCGTTTCCGTTCTAGATTTAAAACTCTCGGCGGTGTTCTGAAACAAGAATAAATAAATACAAATTCGAGACACGAGACTGCGTATTTAATGCATTCACAACTCACCAAGCTGGGCACATCTAAATCTAGATCGAGATATTGTAGTTTTGCAGAATCTTCAGCAGAATGAAAGCCGTCCTGAAATTTTTATTAAATAAATTAGCATTAACCGACGTCGATCCAATCAATGAAAAGTACCTGTTCGTAAAAGAGGCTGCCATGATTTTGTATTCGTCTCGGCTTCAACCTTCTGTTAACTACGGGTGGGGTGGATAAATTGTGGTACTGTAAATATTAAAAATGAGATTTAATAGATATTCCCGGAATAGGCAAGAGTCCAACGTATTGTTAAAATATGTATATTTATCGAGCGCTAGATTATATATTAAATTGGCACAATCACAAGGTTATGGCGGTTATGATTCCTCTTCGCCATCACTTTGGTTTATAAATATCAATGATATTTTGTATTTTAGCATTAGAGAATGCAAACCATAAATTCACAATATTTAAAGCACATTTTCGTTCCATCAATTTTTAACATAATATTAAACATGTGTCCGACTTACCGCCTGATTAGGATCTTCACCGTGCTCGTCAAACTTGGAAGGTTGAATACGATCACAAAACACGGTGTTCACGTAACTGAATCTGTCTAAATTTTTTCCAAATCTGTTACCGTTCAAGTTTCCGTCCACTGCATTCAACTGATGAATAAATAAAAAAAATTAATTGTCATCAAATTGAAATTCAATTCATGAGGAATACTCACGTTCGTATATTTTTTAAATCCAGCATGGTGCAAAGTCTCATTTGGTTCATGAATACGAGGACCGACAAAAGTATCCCTACAAAAAAAAATAAGAAATATAATTCATGAAATCTAACAATAAAATATGTACAACGCAAAAACGCTTTCGTGGAAAATGCAATTAAATAACGCAGATATGGAATATAAGAATAAAAATTTATACTTGTGAATAACATCCAGTGAAAGGTACGACGGTTTAGGAGGTCTCGGAGGCATCGATGTACCTGCAATAATATACAATTGAATAAAAGCTTACACAATTAAAATTTCAAACTCAAATATATATATATATATACCTGGGAGGGATCCGTCATTGACAGAGAGCCTTGTCAAACCTCTTTGTAGGTTTTCTGCCTCTTTATTGGAATCTATTAAATGAAAATAATTGAAATGAAAAAGTAAACATGCAAAATTGTAGATCATTGGTGTTAACTTACCATTATTTCTTTTGGAAGTGACAATATTTTCGGTATTCTGATAAATGATTTCAGGCAACCGCGGTGGTTGATCGGATGATCTTAATACATTTCTCATGAAATTACTGGAATTATTGTATATTTTTATGGTATTCACATACGATCGGGACTGCTTGTCCGATCCACGGAGAGAACTATTATTGGAAAATTTTTGACGGTGATTGAATGAAAACACCACTGCTGAATTTTGAGACTAGAATTAAAAAAAAAAAGTTAATATATTAAGGTAATAATGAATGGACGTGCAATATTTACCTGACAACTTTTCGGTGGTCCTGTGATGCATTCGGAAATGGCAATGTAAGGTCCCGAATCGGACTGATGTTGCGGAGAAGCGTTTGCATCATTACATCTAGTATAATCTAATAAAAAAAGTGTAAAAATCAGTAAGAATTAAAATGTAATATAATATTAACATACATTTCTGATCTTCGGTCGACTTCATACCGCAAACCCGACAAATTACATCAACCCATTTCTCCATTTCTGTGACACAGTCTGCTTCTAAATGATAAATCCTAGATTGTGTCCTTATGGAAAATACTGAACCCTTTACTGCTGTCCCTTCGTTACTTCTCCTTTGCATGCGCAGACCGGCATCGACCTATGCATAGTTGAATAATTAAAATACTCGTAATATAAAAATAATATATGTGCACATACTTGTTCACATAGATCCAAATCAATTGTCCCCTTTAATTTTCTACTGTTTCTATCCGAATAGTAATCAAGAAAATATTGACCGGGTAGTTCTGCAGATTGTCTTAGTGCAAACCATCTTCTTCTCCATTTCTACAAATAAAATTAATGAAACATTAGTGAGTATCGAAAAAATAAGATTAAATTGAACGATGACCAGTTATTGAAATTATTAAAATGAATCAAGCCATTATATATTCAAAAACTGTACAATAAGGCTTTCATTCATTCTTTCATTCATTGTAAGTGGTTTCTAAAAATCAAAGAAACATTTTGTGTAAATTGTCATTAAGATAACATGAATTAAAAATTAAAGTGGACCCATTGTACTGTTATATTACATGAATGGCCGTGCATATGTTCATAATTAATGTAATTTATATTCAAGCCGTTTGAAAGGACCTCGACAGATTTTGGAATGTAAGCGGATTCGCAGAAGTTTACATAGGCCATTCTGGAAGAATGCCAGATGCCTTTGGTTTATACAAACATTAGCTTCGAGCTTAGCATGCATTCGAATTGCATAGGATAACATATTCCGATTCTTTTGAAGGGCAACACAAAGTATGCCGGGTATAAATAATTTATTGTATAATTTAATCTAAATACGTACGTATGTGAATTAATATAAATATTTTTTAAATATAAAAGTTATTGAATTATTTAACGATGACGGTTTTTTTACTATTGTCAATGTATAAGGTGACTCGAAGATTTGGTAGAAATAGAATATAAATTCAAGGAATTGAAAATGTCGAGGCAACAAGTTAATTGTTGTAAATGTTGGATACGACGGGATATAAAGTAAAATATACAATGGTTACATTGTCAACTATATCATCTTAATGGAAGTTTGTTTTTGCTTATCAAAATCTTATAATGGAAGTCTTTCAAAGCACTCTAATGTAAATTATAATAGTGAAATAAAAAGGACTGATTGGCTTTGCATGGATTTGAAAAGTTTGCTTTCTGAGTAAAACAAATGATAGTATAAGCAAATGCATTCGAATTTCGAAAATAAAGTTTGTTAGAATGACAACTTTTAAATATACTTTATTGGGGATAGGATGACCTGAATAGGGGGCGGGGCAGTTGTAGAATTATGGGACTTACCGGTCGCCACACCCTCTTTGATGGCGGTGACTTGATGAGCCATCCTTCGTAGACTATCTCCTTCTGGAGAGGACGAGCCATTTGTGCGGCGGTGCTCAGAATGGCCGTGTTGATAAAGACAAGGTGACAGGAGAGTGATGAGAGTTCCAATGATCACACATATGGCGACAGTAGCTAACCATAGACTAAGCATACACACACACAAACACACTAATAAATAACAATAATAAAACAAACACATAAATCAAAATAAATACAATTTCAAATCGCATTCGAAAATAAGATAAAATTAAATTTATTTATTATTTTCCACACGCATAATTATAAATTCATATAATTATCTATGCATACACACAAAAAACTTTAATCAAAGAAAAACTCAAACGCAGACATAATAATAATTCGTAAACAAAATCATCACAAAATGCGTATTAATATTTGTTTGTACCATAGACAAGTCATGCATACGTGCACACGTTCCCCCCCTCGCTCACACACACATACATAAATATGGCGCACTCGTCGCGGTTTCAAGTTTTAAAAATATACCGTTTCAATTATTCATTGGCTTCATTTCGTATGACAGAAAAGCGAAAAGAGTAACTGAAATAAATTATCTCATTCCGTTTGAATCTGTTTGTTGTTTTAATTCTAAACAAAACGATAATATTTATCAGTATGTATACATGTCTTTCAAAATAAAATAACATGAGTGACACAAATTGTGTATATGTATATAAATTCCAATATTTTTTTTATTTTTTCTTTTTCAATAAGCCGGCCCTGCAAATTTGTGTGCATATATATTTTACCTCGCCTACTTACAAACACAATTGACTATTTATTTATTGGTCTGTGTTCTTGCATACTACACAATGGTATGATAATTGAGAAAGAATGTCTTCGGTCTGAAAACATGTTGAAATATATTGAAAACAATTGTAAATTAACCTCGTCACGTACTCTTTTACATATTATTTTGTTACACTTATCAACACTAAACAACACAATCACAAAGCAATGACGAGTTTCGCATTTAATCTCAATTCACAACGACTAACCCCGATGATAAATAATAAAATGTAGAGATGGAATTAATAATCATATAAAATATTCTCATTAAGGCGCGTAAGCTCTGGATTATAAACATTATTGGATTGATCATGGCCAAATCATATTTTATTATGTCTTACATTATTTATTTAAATTTGTATGAAATGACGGCTTAAATTCTCATGCGAATCCAGACCAAAATACTAAACATATTTTATGTAATCAAATAATATGTGGAAGATATTTATTTAATTAAATAGATTAATCGAATTTAGAAAAAAGGCGTTTTCTTTTATTATTTAAAACAAAGAAGTGAATTATATATAAAGATACTGTGAAATTTAAAGGATTATTGCATAAACACCCAATTTCTATAATTTTTACTACGATACCCTATCTTCGTCAAAAATATGTTTATAAATTTATACTATTATTTTATCATACACCCTGAAATTTTATATATTTCTTGTATATCATACGAAATTCGTAATCGCTGGTCGCGCTTTTATAACATTCATCGAAAGATTTCATTGCTAATTGCTTATTTGATTCAAATTAAAACATATTAATAATAAGCCAAATAGTTACTTATCGAGTTTATTATAATTTTAAGTAGTTATTGATTGAAAAAATACTTTTACAACTCCTGTTTGCATTCGCGTCAAAGTATTTCAGTTAAATTATGTTAATTCCATTTAAGCACTTTAATTATATTAAATAAATAAATTTTTAATTGAATAAAAAAACCTTGTAAATAATTGAAAGCGGTGTTTGCACTTCCACTTCTAGGTGTGGTTATAAAGATTGGGAATATTATTAACAAAATCCCGATCGATCGTCTAAATCCAAGTTTACTCTGATTTCAATACAGGTACCTTACAATTAAGGTAAATACTGATTATTAAGTCGGTGACCTGTGTAACTAATAATAGTTAAGATCACCGACAGACAATTAATTAACAAGTTATTGTGTCAAAAAAAATGAAAAATACTTATTTTCTAATATTATTTTGAAATTAATTTAATATTATTATCATTAAAATACCCATTTCGAGATTTTAGATATGTATTAATTGTAATAAAAAAATTATATAAAATATGATTCTTCCATCTGGTAACACTGCATGTCATGCGTCACTCCGTTTGAATATTATTTATAAAATACAACAGTTTAAGATTAAATACCTTGTATTGACAGAGGCATGAAATGTGTAATAGATAATAGATGAATCTACATTAGTTGCCGGTCAAATAGGACTATTTTACTATTTGTAAAAAGTGTAATTTAATCGGTTAAATGATGTTTTAAAATGAAGCATATTTTCATTGACTTGATACATTTGTAAGAGCTTCTAATTCCCGATATAATATAGTGTTTGTTCCAGTCAGAATCATTTAAATGAAGCACGTGTTTGTTGCAAGACTGGATGTTTTAATTGTAGTAAAATATTATTCTTCTATGGGTGTAAGTAGTTGACCCATGGTGTTGGTCCGGAGTATCAGTGCAGGAGTGAGTGTTGAAATAAAAGATGAGTCACTGGCCAGTGTGTATATTTGTAGGTTATATACTGCAGCCGTCAAGAGACGTGCTCGGGTATGTGCCCGCCCCGAGGGCTCCGAGACAAGAGACGTTATGTTACTGGTCACAGCTAAGCTCTTCGCCGTAGCTGTTCGCGGTAGCTGTTAGCGGCCAGCTGGAAGTGCATAAATACATACCTGCGCTGTCCAGTAGCCGCTACACTTCCATCCGGTAACACTGATGGTTGAGGGCACTGTACATATAACATACACTCACCTTAGACAATAAATATATATTTGTGTATATGTGTAGATAGTAAGGGCAGGGGATGAATAATAAATTCGACGAATCAATGCGCAATGATTCCGATAAGTCTTACCTCGTGATAGAATATGATAAGAGCTAACAGGTGGTCATCGGCTCGAGGTGCAGGTGTTTAAATCTGCGATTATCTAAACTGACAACAGCGGCCAGGTGTCTAGATAAGGATTAATGTGGTTCACAGTGTGTCTCCAGCAAGATGGTGGACGGTCGTGGATTAATACTCCTCGTGCTGGTCTTCCATGGAAGCTTGGCCTATAATTGTGTCATGTATGGCCAATGTTACTATAACCAAGAAAGACAACATTACCTCAACTGCAATGTCACCCACGAGGCCAAGCCCACAGATAATTGGGATCCAGAAGTATTCGCCCTTCTGGAGGCCAGGTGTCCTCACCTCATCAACAGGGAAGGTGAATTGTCTCGTCATATTCATACATCTTGCGATTGCGTTGTTCATTGAATTTATTTAAAATAAATCAATCACTTATCTGATTAACGAAATACATGTTGGCATTGTTAAAATATATTTGTTATCTTTAGGCCGTAGATTTTTTTCCTATAAAAAAATAACATCTAGCACATATAGATAAATATTTCATCTTGATTATTTGCATTTAAAGCGTTGTTAATTAAATTGCGTTTTTTTAAATATACAACAGCGATTAGAAATATTAAAAAAAAATCATAATTACATTGAAAAAATGAAAGGGATTTTTTAGACGCGTTTTAAAGTACATATTATCTATTAACTTTATATTGCGTTTTGTATATTTTATACATATTTATTATTCTGGATTTATTTATTTCATGTATCATAGCTTTTCATTATTGATTTACGCCCCGAGGAGCTTTTTCGAGAGGGTCTTTTTAAACACAACAACGTGTTAATTAATTGTCTGTTGATCTTAACTTTTAATAGTTAGAGTAAACCTGAATCGGGATTTTATTAATATTATTCCCGATCTCCCAGTCGTACTAATCAAATCAATTTTTTTTGCACCCATGACCACAGTATTTATAGCCATTTCCCTTGCTATATTATGCAGGAGTCTCAAAAACATCACCGTTCTATTCAAATCCTGACCAAAATATTAAGAATACAATAAATTTATGTAGTGAAGAAATATGCCCAATGAAACGTGCTATAATAAATTTTAGGATTTTGTAAACTTATTTTAAAAATAACCCACTATATAGAGTGTTTCCCAAGCGCATATCTGTGGGTGAGTTCTCACATTTTTAATAGTAATTTTATTTGTAAAACCATCGTATTCCAGGCAATTCTACGACTACATGTTGTGACGTAGACCAGATGATAATCCTGGATGAAAACTTAAAGATGGTCGATGGAATAGTAGCGAGATGTCCGAGTTGTTATAAGAACTTCGTGGGTCATATTTGTGATATGACTTGTGCTCCAGATCAGAGCAGGTTCGCTTCAAGCATCGTCAACGTCAGTCCAGGTACGGTATTAAATTACAATCTAAATAAGGGTTGAGGTGTTTATTTGAGTGTTTTTATAGAGGGGGTGGGTTATGTGGAAGAATATTCAGTGAATATAGCATCAGAATACATGCAGAAGACATATGAATCTTGTGCAGGAGTTGTGATGCCTCAATCGGGAAACTTGGCAATGGATATTCTTTGTGGATCGAATGGAGCAGCAGGATGCACTCCTCAAAAGTATGTTTCCTAGTTTATTTATTTTCACATAAAGCCAACAACCAATTGTCTCAATCAGACTCGTCTGATTGGTTCGCCATATTGATATTTTTACATTCAGTTGTATGGCCTGCTAATATATCGACAGTATCGAGTGACGAAATTTCTACTCCATATAGATTTCTCTTCTATAGTACAACTATCCTCATTTTGAACAATTAAATCTTTTCAATGTACGTATTGTTTATTTATTAAAGGACATAAAAATTCTTACATTAAAGGACATTTACGCTGGGCCTAAGTTTGAATTTTCATATTACGAAAAAAAGCCTTTACTTGGAGTTAAAAAATAAAGGCTTGTATGACAAAGCAACATAAACACAAAAAATATATAATTTAAAATGGTCAAAATATTTTTTTACCACATACATATTTGTTTTGTTTATTATTGTTACACACGAAACTTCCTAGACTTTTAATAATCGCCTCAGTATTTAGCTTAAAATCAAGGAATTCAGAGTAAACATGGATCAAGACGCTCAGTAGGGATTTTATTAATATTATTGCCGATCCCCCAGTCGTAATAACCGATGAAATCAATATTTATATCGACAGACCTCGCTGTCAGAATTTTGGAGCCATGACCCGCCGAAATGTTTACTCAAAGAAACAGCAGAATTTTGTGATTAAAATCTGATGATTTAAACCCTTATTAAAGATGTCAATAAATTCTTCACAATATGAATAACTTAAATTAAAGATATTGTGGAATAATAATACAAAATTCTCTTGTCCCATTATACAATTTGAAAATATTAAAATAAAGCTGTAATTCCACAATTTTATTGGGTCTGCAATTTTGAAAAAATAATATAATATCTTGATTATTTATAATCATTTATTGAGTAATTATATTTTAACAGACAACCATAATATTATGTGCTCTCAATTCGATAGTAGATGAAACCAATACACGATAATTATCACATAAAAATATATATTTTAGGTGGTTCGATTATTTGGGGGATGTAAAAACAAACGAATTCGTACCTTTCCAAATAAACTTCATTCCATCAGAAGGTCCTTTGGCTTTGGAGCCAAAGACTGTAAAGTGCAATGAAAGTTTTGATGTAAGTATTTTACTTACTGAACATACAACGTACAATTAAATACTAATGAATTAATTACTTTACAGGATTTTTTGCCCTGCAGTTGTGTGGATTGTGAATTGAGTTGTCCTTTGGGACTCGAACCTCCTTATCCCAGTTTGGGATGCACCGTTTTGGATGTAAACTGTATCAGTTTTTCCATTGCAGTTGTCATATTCTTCCTGATCGGAGGACTTTTTGTCGGCGTCTCCATAGGTAAATAATATAATATTTAATAAATAAATCATTTATCGCAAGTATTTTTCAGCTGAATTGATTCGAAAGAGACGAAGAAGCGATTTGATCGAGGATACAAAGCCTGTGGAGATGAAGGAAAGAACTTGCGTTTATAATGGATTGAACAATTTCCTAGAAAACTGTTTCTTTGCCTTCGGAAAATGTAAGCCGATTTCGAATTGCTTTTACCGGATCGCTTTTTAATAAATTAATTTTTATTCCAGTCTGTTCATCACAACCTGTGACTGTTTTAATGGTAGCATCTTGGATAGTCATCGGTCTTGCATATGGGATATTTTATTTAAAAGTCACAACAGATCCTGTAGAATTATGGTCGGCACCAAAATCCGAAGTCAGACAAGAGAAGAACTTCTTCGATGAAAGGTGTGGTTTTTTTTCGTTCACGAATTAATTGAATAATTTCACTCATCGCGTATTATTTTTAGGTTCGGTCCGTTTTACAGAACAGCGCAAATTTTCATTCAAGCCAAAGGGCTAGAAAATGTATGTCGATCTCGATAAATTGTTAAATTATTTTACTACTTTTTTATTTGGACGCTTACAGGTGATCGTGAATGAAAACGAACCATCGATGAAGGTTTACGGACCGGCTTTCAATAAGGATTTTATGATTGACGTTATTAAGCTGGAACAGGAGATAGTAAAGGTACTATTAAGCTATTTTAAAACCCCATTTCGTTAGTGTGTAAATTGTGTCTTTTATTTTAGACATTAGACGGTTTGGAGGATATATGTTTTGCACCTTTAAGATCTCCTTTCACAGGTCCTAATACAGTGGAACAATGTGCTATTATGTCGTTTTTCGGATATTTTGGAGATAGCTTGGAGAAATTCAATCAGTCTAATTACATCAACACTTTGCAATCTTGTGTTGGGTAAGTTAATTCAATGATAAATAAACGAAAGTACTCATTTACAAGGACGTATAAGGTAAAAACCCCAAAAGCTGACCGCTATCATTTGTATAAATATTGTCATCTTATGGTGTATATTATAAAACTGGGACGTCTACACAACACAATTTTTAAAGCGAAACTGATCTAAACGTCACATAATCAAGATAGCGTAATCAAAATGGTAAAAAAACTTTTGCCCCGTTCGTTATTTTAATTAAATATATTCTATATCTAATCCTTATACATTTTCTATGGTTATGTACCTTTTCACTAACAGTGAGACAGACACGTTGCCACACATTTATTTTTATTATTTATTTATCAATTTTCTGAGAGAATATAATCATAGCTTTTTTCTAATTATTAACTGATTTTACCAGATAATTAACGCTTATTAATACATTATTAATATATAATACATGTTCTATGTAAATATATAAATTAATTGATTTGTTTGAAGGTGTAGATTAATATCAGCTATGAATTTAATAAGAGTATATATCACAAATACAAATTATTTCAAGAAAATTGTATTTGCACACATGTTTTGAAATAAATGATCTTACCATTTTTTAATATAAATTGTATATGGTAAAGACAATTGAAGGTAATTTACCAATCCTGATTTGGATTCATATAAGATAAATCCATCTATAATATAGGGATATAAATCTATTTTTTTGCAACTAAAAATATAAATTATAGAAAATCAGTTGTCATGTATTGGAATGTCAGCTATTGGGTAAAAAAGGACATTGTATTACTTAATATTTTCAATAATTAATATCCCCTAGTAATAAATTTCCTTTGGTTGTCAGCTACTGGGATGATTACCTTATGTATATTTTTTTATAGAAAATATGATTGTATATATAATATATTTGGTAATGTTGAGAACGGTTATATTTACTGTTTGCGTTATCTATAAATCGTCACCATTACATGCAAATTATGATTAAACAAAATTAACATTCTACAACAAAATCTGTATTTTTTTAAAAATGACTTCTTTTCTTTTTTATTCATTAGATAATATTGAATTTTATATTTTTAATTGTTATAGAAACCCATACGAACCCTACTGTTTGGCCCCTTGGGGTGGTGGTGTTGAAAGTACACTGGCTTTTGGGGGTGCAAAGTCTTGGGAAGAATCAGACACGTTGGTTTTAACATTTCTGATACAAAACCACGTTAAAGAAGAAGATTTGACGTTGGCATTGAAATGGGAAACGAGGTGATTTATTATTATTTAATATCTATTGACTATCTTATTGAGTGTTCCTTATTTAGATTTATAGAATTCATGAAGAATTACGAGGCATTCAACAAGACTGTGAATATGGATTTGTCATTTTCGGCCGAAAGATCCATCCAAGACGAACTAATTAGAGTCTCACAGGCTGAAATAGGGACAGCTATTATTAGTTATTTGGTTATGTTTGTATATATAGCAATATCTTTGGGAAATATCAGATCCTGCTCGACAATATTGGTAAGTTAAAAATCACTTAACAGACTAGTTTGACCAGAGAAATTAGAAATGATCAAGTTGAAGTGTAACTCAATAATAATTCGGGATGTAATTTTTTTAAATGAATAACTTACTAAGTAACTATCTGGCTATACTATTCGTTTATTTAATTTTAAATAAAATAAACGATTAACATGTACTGGTTACGATTCATTCCATACACAAATAATTTCAATTCTATTTAAAATATCGACTTATTATTTGTGAATGAAATTAATACTGTACCTCCAAATATGTAAATTAAAATTAAAAATAATTAATTTGTAATCAGAGGCGTCGTTATGGAGTGGGCGGTTGACTTTTAATTAATAATTAATTTTATTTGTGCTTTTAATTTTCAGCTGGACAGTAAAATAAGCTTAGGAGTTGTGGGAATCCTAATAGTATTGTCTTCTGTTGGATGTTCTTTGGGATTTTTCGGATATGTTGGAGTACCAACTACATTGCTCATTATTGAGGTATGAAGAATCAATTAAAATTAGGTACATAGTAATTTTATATCGAGACAAAAGAGTAGTTGTTGAAAACATGGACGCGTTGGACTATTGATGATTAAATTGTATTGAAAAAGGGCCATCAGTACAATATGAAACAGAATAATTGTAATTTTATTGATATTGAAAAGTGTATTTTTTTTAATATATGAAGTCCTAGACTAAAGTTCACATTACTCATCAACAGTCGTGATTGGTCACACCACAATAATATAATGTTATGTACCGTTATCACCAATCACAGTCATTTGCGGTAAGTTAGTTCCCCCCTGCGTGTGTATAAAGTTTGACATATCGAAACATAAAGTCTTCCATAAATTAAATTAAATATAAATATACAGAGTGAACCTGAATTAACCGAAAGTATTTCAGGGGCTGGTATGGTATCGCAAATATATGCAAAAAAAATTGTAATGATTAAAATTGATTAATAATATTAATAGTGCTTTTGGAATCGAGTTTGGGTTGGAGTTTTTTTGAAGTACTCAGTAGTGAATTACGCGTGTATTGTGTATGTTATATTATTAATTATTCAATTTTTTCCAAAAATTTCTGAAATGTCCGATTATCGAGACTACAATGTACATTAATTTTTGTATTTGTTATATTTGAAAGTATTACATATACTTTTATTAGTTAAAAATAAAAATATTTCTTACTTGTGTAATCGATTTTGGGCCGCCACGCCATCTTGAAATCAGCTGTTTCTGTGGAGTACTCAGTAGTGGCGTTCACGTGTGTATTGGGTCTGTTAAATAATTTGGGAATTAAATCATTATTTTTTAATTTTAATGAATCCAGCTTGTATAATGGATATTCCACAAATGTAAGGACTAATAATATTTTTTGTTGTTGTTAGGTTTTACCATTTTTGGTGCTTGCAATTGGGGTGGACAATATATTCATAATCGTATCGGCATATAATGATATTTGTATTGGTCTACAAGATGGAAAAATACTGTATGAGGGCAAAGGGCCAAAATCCAAGAAGAACTTCATATTTGGGAAGACTTTGGCCAAGGTTGGTCCTTCGATGGTCCTGTCCACAGCTTCACAGTGCGGATGCTTTGCAATAGGTATTAAAGATAAACCTGAAAGTATTTTATAATATAAATATTTTAATAATTATTATATTTCAGGCTCTCTATCGGGAATGCCGGCGGTGAATACATTTGCAATGTATGCAACAGTCGCCTTATTTCTAGACTTTGTATTCCAAATAACGGCATTTTTGGCCTTCCTTTCTCTGGATCATAATCGTTTTACGGTAATTTATAAATTATACTAGGAATATACTCTATTGGCCTTACTCAGAAGTGAGTTGTGTGTGTACTAATAGACTAGAGCTTGGTAGTATTGAATACGGCCTTATGCAGCGATGCGCCAAATTCAAACAAATATTATATTTATTAATATAAATCCGATATATTAGCAAGCCATACAACTGGGTGTATAAATATCAATATGGCGGACCAAGTAGATGAGTCTATGTGATTATAAAAGTGTTTAAATAACAGTAATGAATAGCGATCTATAATTCAGATGAACTGAAATTTACTCATATGTAAACGATTAGCATTGCCTTAGTCAGACTCATCTACTTGGTCCGCCATCTTGATATTTATACATGCAGTGGTATGGACTGTTAATATATATTATAATATGTTCGTGAGAATTTTCTACTGAGTAGATAAAAACCAAAAAAAACTGTATGAAATAAAAATACTGTAGAAATAAAAGTAAAGTATGATATTATTATATAAATATATAAAAAGCAGAGAAATTATATTAAATAAAGTGAAGTGTAGTAGATAATAATTTATATGTATGTTTGCATATAACGTACACAAGCTCTGTGGGTGGCAGAATTGGTGGAAATGATACCACCCATGTATTTGTTGTCAAGTCGGTAGTCGTCAATTTATTCAAAAAATTGTTTAACCTTGGCGCGTCACTGTTTACATATTAATCGATTGTTTATTTATATAGTCTGGAAGATTGGATGTGATTTGTTGTGTCACGACCAAATCTGTTTCATCAGCGGAAGAAAAAAAATATTCCAAGGGCCTTCTTCATTCTCTGTTCAAGAAATATTACGCCCCATTCCTATTCCACTGGTAAGCTTTGATTCAATCGTTTTGTTTAATTTGTGTATAAACTATGTGTTTTATTTCCAGGTTGACAAAACCAGTGGTGGGAGTCGTTTTCATATTATGGTTGAGTATAAGTATAAGTGTGATTCCCAGTGTGGATATTGGACTAGAGCAGGAATTGGCCATGCCTTTGGATTCATATGTTAGAAAATATTTACTGAGTGTTGGAAGTCTTCTTCAGGTAGGGCCACCTGTCTATTTTGTGGTCTCTGAAGGCCTCAATTACTCCAACATCAGCCAACAAAATTTAATTTGTGGTGCTCAGCTTTGCAACAGCGATTCCCTCATCACGCAGATTTACATTGCTTCGAATTTCTCCGACAGGTAAATATAGATTTTAACAATACAAAATTGCCTGATTTCCACGTATGAGTAAAACTTTATTTTCTTCATATTATACAAACATACATAAGGACACTAATCATAGGGCCTTGCCAAACAGAAATCGAAATCAATTTGCGGCGAACTATCAACCGGTATAAATATATAAGAAACTCCAGCACTCGCACAATGTTCATGGGTTCAAATCCCACTCAATTAAAAAATAATAATTTGATCGATAATTTACGATTGGAAGATCGGGAATAGTATTAATAAAATCCCGATCGATCGTCTCGATCCAGGTTTAATCTGATTTCCTGTATTGTAAGGTAAATACTGATTATTTAATCGGTGATCTGTGTAATTAGTAATAGTTAAGATCACCGACAGATAATGAATAAAAACCTCAAAAAGACCGTCAGGACGTGTATGAATAAATATTGAGTAAGGTGGCTAAAAATATACCCTTTCTCATTATTTTTTAGCTCGTAAAAACCATGTGAAAAATATGCTCTAAACATGTCAAAATTCAATTTTAATGTTCAAATGTGATACCTGATATTTATTTTATTCAAATAATGGTGGTTTTAAAAGCCCCTAGGGGCGTATATAAATAAATATACAATTGAAATATTGAGTTATTCAGTCTGCAAAGAAAGCCGACGATTTCCTGAATGATCATGAAGAATTCCAGTTAAATATAAAAAATAACAAACAAGATGAATTGTGTGAAATTTGGGTCAAATTAAATTAATGTTCACAATATCACTCTTGGTCTATTCAATATAACAAATTGACGAATGGGATTCTTGAAAAATTGCAATGATTCTATCCACATTCGGGGTTTAACTGTTTTATTATTTATTTATATATGTGTTATTGGAAAGGGTCGCCAAATTTGTCCCGGGCCCCACACAACCTTGCTACGCCACTGGACTCACGTCCATGCAAACTCCGCACGATTTATTTAGTTTTAAATATGATTAATTATATTAATTCGTATCTGACAGAACTTACCTGCAAAAGACACCCAACTCTTGGTT
Organism: Agraylea sexmaculata; assembly: GCA_022606485.1. NCBI lineage: Eukaryota > Metazoa > Arthropoda > Insecta > Trichoptera > Hydroptilidae > Agraylea > Agraylea sexmaculata. The sequence continues at coordinate 21,339 of JAGTTH010004375.1, read as the reverse complement.
GGACGACTTTTTCGATTGGTCGTCGAGTAGTTCCTGCTGCAAATACTTCTACAGCAACGATTCATTCTGTCCACACACCGGTATTGATTTGCATTTAATTTTGCGAGAATGTCGTGTATTTCAATATGTATTTTAATATAATTATTTCAGAGACGGACACTTCGCTGTGTGGCAGATGTACGGTGGAAAGAGATGAAGACTATTTTGGTATTCGGCCGACTCCTGAAGCATTTGAGAAATACTTACCATACTTTTTACAAGGAAATCCGGATGCCATTTGTGCCAAAGCTGGTCACGCCAGTTACAGTCCAGTACGTTGAGACTTTGATTGCAATTTAATGTTTATATTGATGTATGATAACTATTACAGGGTTTAAACTATGTGTTGGATAGCAACGGCAACGCTAAAGCGAAGGAATCTTATTTTATGGGTTACCATACCGTCTTGAGGGGCTCCAAGAATTTCTACGAGGCTTATAGATATACGAAAAATCTTGGCAAAAAACTCACCAATATGCTGAGGGAAAATACAGGCTCTGAAGAAATCACAGTCTTTCCCTACAGGTAACTAAAAATAAGCAGTAATTTATATCAAACGCCTCAAATCAATCCATATGGACAAGTAAATTAACTCTCGATACTTTTATATCCAAATATTACAAACAAAAAATACTGGATTTAAGAGCTTTTGATTCTGAATGCGTCGTGCATTATTACAATTTTCCAGCATAATACTATTCCCATATAAATACTCTTTCTTTGAGTGTTTATAAAATGTCATATGTTTCGACAAACCTCGAGTAAGAATGTTAAAAAAACAGGTTTTCAATTGTTGACAATTGTAGAGTACTGCGCAGCTTTTATTACTTTATTATTTTGTAAAATAATTGAGAGTTGAAATAAAATAATACAATAATTAAATAATAAATCGTTGCAGAGCTCGAATTCGTCAAAGCACTTAATTACACCAACTTGGACTAGGTTTGGTTATCAGTATGATCGTTCTCGATTTTTATTGTATTAGTTGGAAATTTGATTTACAAACAATTATTATTTATAACAAACTCAATTCATATATAAACAATTGTCTAGTCTCTTAATGCTAACAAATGTTAGTTCCAATCAAATCACAGTTATAATATTATTAATAATTTGTTTGTTTTCAGTGTCTTTTACGTGTTTTACGAGCAATACTTGACGATGTGGGATGATTCTGTTGAATCTTTGGGCTTGTCTCTGTTGGTGGTGTTTCTGGTGAGCTTCGTACTGACAGGATTTGATATATTCTCAGCGTTCGTCATTCTGATCGTAGTCACAATGATATTATTCGACATGTTGGGCTTGATGTACTTCTGGAGTATCTCTTTGAACGCCGTATCTTTAGTGAATCTAGTCATGGTGAGTTTTGTCAAGTAAAGGTCGTCGCACACACACTTCATAAAGTCTATTCGCTCTCAATGTAGACAAACTACACAACAGAAGGAAACACATTATCAGTGTCTTTTCATGAAAGTGGTTTTAAACAAGAAGCATGTGCATTTTTAGGGCGGAAATCATTTTTATGATAGAAATACATAGCGACTTCTAAAGCTTGGGTTTCCTAAGCGTGCTTCACCGTAAAAACTGTATAAGAATTGCTTTTCTGTACTTTTGATCGTTTTTTTTTGTTAATTAGTGCCTCGCCCGAGGCTCAGACGAATCATTAACTAACAAAAAACCGATCATAAGTGTAGCTAAGTAACTTTTCTATCGTATTTACGGTGACGTATGCCTGGGAATACATGGGCGTCACATGCTCCTTACTAAACTATGTGCACATTACCTATATGTACGTTATCAGATATAGCATGAAGGGCTATTTTTTTTTTCTACATTGAGAGTGAATGGATTATAGAATCATTTCAACGCACAAATGACTGGATATTCAAAATGTGTCTTTGGTTCTGAGTTTAGAATGTATGATAACCATGGAAATATAATGGCGTAGAGAATATTGCTTACTGAGTTTTAAGAATTAGTGGCAATATGCGTCACTATCCAAAACATTTTTATCAAGAACCATATATATATGCGTATACGAATAGATCTGGTGTACAAGCTCTATTCGTATACACGCCAATACTGTCAGCCCTCATTACATTATTATACATATTGTATACGGCCGTGAGAATCATAGATACAGTGGCGTAGCGTAGATTTATGCTTTTTTTTAATAAAAAAAAGATATACTTTTTTATTGGAATTATGATTACTCTCCAGTAGAATAAGGCTCTCATACCAGCAATTTTTTATTAATTTGTTTACATGTTTTAATTATTATTCTCACAGAGGTCAATTATATCAGAAAATTTGATTGGAATATCAAGATCAGTTCCCCCTTGCCGCCCCTTTTTTTAATTTTTATTAAGAGAAAACAGTTCTCAAGTATACCAGAGAACTTACATCTCTCATGGAGCTTTTTTGAGACAAAACAACGTGTTAATTGTCTTTCTGTGATCTTAACTATCACTAGTTAAGTAATGGATTCCCAGGATTACGTCAAATACGATAGTAGAGTTATTTAGCTACACTTATGATCCGTTTTTTGTTAATTAATGCCTCGTCTGAGCCTCGGGCGAGGCACTAAGCTAAGTAGCTAAGTAACTCTACAATTGTATTTACGTTGACGTATGCCTGGGAATCCATTACCTAACTCAATTTCGATCCATCAATATATGAAAATCTTATCATTGTTAAGGATGTATTTTTATTAAAATTTGACATTTGAGGTTATTTTAAATCGGCTCAGATGCCATAGTTTTTTCGTACTGTTTTATAAAAAAATTGTAATACGGCAGAGCAACTCTATTACCGTCTTTACGGTCTAGTATTTGTAGTCACGTACTTTATTCCCTGAACTATTACCCTGGTAATATATACATTTGTACATTCTGGCTTATACCAATACACATTCTAAATATTCAGCCCTTGTGCGTCCAGCTTTACAGGGCATTATTTAATTTTTATTATTTTTAACAGTGCGTGGGTATCGCGGTTGAATTCTGCAGTCATATTGTCCATTCATACGCCACAAGTTCTTCCAGTAAGGAACAGAGGGTTGTGGATGCCTTGGTCAATATGGGAAGTAATGTCCTCAGCGGGATCACCCTGACGAAATTCGCAGGGATTGTGGTGTTGGCTTTTGCCAAATCGGAAATCTTCCAGATATTCTACTTCAGGATGTTCCTGTGCATTGTCCTGGTCGGCGCCGCTCACGGACTCATCTTCCTGCCTGTATTCTTACACTACCTCACCAAGCTGAAGATATTTGCCAGATTTTAAAATTAAACCCACTCACTGTATTATATTTATTGTCGTACTACATTAAATGATATTTTTCTATTTTCGCATGCATTCTGTTATTATCGTTCAGCGACAATGTAACTGGAGGTTATCGCCCCACTTTGTAAATGTTGTTCAGTCTAATATCATAAACATTTAATGGGAGGAGATTGTGAGTTTTTGATTAAACCATGTCATAAGAGCCGCCTTGTGGCCGAGTGGTTAGTGTAACGGATTCATGAGTGAAGACTCCCGGGTTCGATTCATCGTACAGGAGTCACTTGGTAGATCTAGCTTAGCAAACTAGATCTTAAGTACTCATTGCTGTGTGGTGGCCTGGGAAACCATCTCTACTATATTCTCCCGTAAAGGCCAAGGTGGCCTGGCCAACCCCTTATAAAGGGACTCCCGTCAATAGGGAAGGCGTCACGATATTTATATATTTATTTATTTACCATGTCATAATGTCGTCGGCTGCAATACACGTCTGAGTTTCATACAAACACTAACAATAAATATTTTATTATAATTTAAAATATATCTCCCATCCTTATATCCGTTCCATGAGGAATATATGAAAAATGACAATTGTATGACATGCGCTTCTTCATAATCAAGTCTCTTTTCTTCATCGTATTCGAGCAAAATATTTCGCATCCATATCTTCACATAATGCCAGACAACTGGATGTATACATATCAAAATGGCGGACCAAGCAGACGAGTCTGAGTGAGATAATTTGTGTTGCCTTTTATTAAACTCATCTGCTTGCTCCGCCATCATGATATTTATGATCCACTAGAACTACATCGAGGATATAAGTGCACATTTTAAAGTAAATTAATTATTGGCAAATTAAATAAGGTTTGGATGAAGATGAAGATTATCTTTCACAAGTTTTTTTTTTGCTGATAAGTTTGTCGTTATTTTGAGCAGCCATTGAGGGGGTGAGCGGAATAAGGGCGTATACAGGAGATTATACGTATGCTCACACTGTCAAGTTTTGAGATAATCGAGTAAAACATTCTTTTATGTAATATGTTGAAGTAATTAATAAGTATAATATATAAATGTCATTAACAGGTTATCTAGCATTATCCGCCCTTATTCCAGCCAACCGCTCAATTATTTTGACTATCGTGTGAAATATCACAACACTGGTAATTGACCAACTGAAGGCGAAAGCGACTCGTGACATAAAATCAAAATGCATTAATTATCACACAAAAGTAGTATATTTATTGAAGATTTGTGTATAATTAAAAGATATTTGCACAAATAGTTAGTATATTAAATTAAAATAAATAATTGGCAAGCAGTGTGGTTATAATTATGTAAAAGAATTAGTAGCGGTATTTATATATGAGGATCATTGTTTGTGTTATCACATAGCTACAAACAGATCGGTGGCTGCTCGTCCTGTATCCTCACTCCATTTTGACGTGTCCCTGTGTTTTGAGGTTATAAGTAATTCACTCAAAAACAACATGAGACGAACCTTCGTATTGCTGGTATGCTTCAATTTGCTAGCTTTGATAGTCCATTGCCGAGAATACGGCATAGAGGAGAAGTGGCCGACTATTTCCATAAGTATTCTGGTGAGGAACAAAGCTCACACTCTACCATACTTCTTGACCCTCCTTCAAAATTTGGATTATCCTAAAGACAGAATATCCTTGTGGTAAGTGCTTGCATGTTTGTATTATGCATTTAGTATAAAAACCATTATCCCAATTTGTAAATAAATAACATTATCTATAAGAGTATTATAAACCAAACACAAGATTGTATAAAGTAAACTTTTCAAACAAATTTAAATAATTCATATTCCCCGCACAACAATAATCAATAGATTCTACATAGACGGAACACAAACAAACTAATCTGTTTTATATACGTATTTAAGGATACGAAGCGATCACAATCAAGATGAAAGCATTGAAATTTTAAAAGTTTGGTTTAATCAAGTGAAAGATTTGTATCATGATATCGATATTCAAATGAAAGAACACGGCGAGTCATCCATTCAAGGCGAAACCGGCCCGGCGCACTGGCCCACTGCTAGATTTGAGCATGTAATTCAGTTACGGGAACATGGACTGATGCAAGGAAGAAATATTTGGGCCGATTATTTAATGGTACTTTGTAATTTAATTTTTTTTAAATTTTGAAACATGCTAATGTACATTAAAATATTTTTAAGATGTTGGATGCGGATGTGTTTCTGACTAATAAAAGTGTTTTGAAGAACTTGGTGACTAAAAAGCTTGGTATTGTTGCACCGATGCTGAAATCTGAAGGCCTCTATTCCAATTTTTGGTTAGTAGTGATGTATTAATCAACGCAATACAGGTATCAATTATTGTCTTAAGTCATGAATTCTTTTTAAGTCCCATCATCTAATGAATGTTGATTTCCATTGAAAATACTTTATCAAAAATTAAAATGTAAATTTTAGGTGCGGAATGTCAGAAGAGTACTATTATCAAAGAACCGATGAATATAAGCCAATGTTATATAGAAAGAAAAGAGGTTGTTTTATAGTTCCCATGGTTCATTCTGCTGTACTGATTAATTTAAAGAAAATTTCAAGCGATGAACTCAGTTACAATCCCAAAAGTGTCAAAAATTATACAGGTCCTCATGACGATATAATAACATTTGCCATATCCGCCAAGAAAGCAGGTATTTAAAATATAAAACATTTCTTATGCTTTTTAACAATTTGAAATTCGACTGATTTATTATTATAGGGATTCCGCTCACCGTTTGCAATGAAGTACATTATGGTTATGTTATGACGCCACTTGAACAAAAAGATCCTCTCTATATAGATTACCAACAGCTGGTAAATATCAAAGTGGATTCTATAGCTGATGATATGCCCATACATTTGGATCCCGTGTTTTCCAAATATGTGAATCATCCGAAAATGGATAAATTGGGGTTAGACCAAGTGTACATGATCAATTTACATCGAAGAAGGGATCGAAAGCAAAAAATGAGGAGTAGCTTCACGGAAATCGGTATTAACGCTACAATATGGGATGCTGTAGATGGAAGGTAAGAGAATTTATAAAATATTAAACAAAGAGAAAGTATCGACTGATATTTTCATTTCACATTACTAAACATTTCAAGCTGACAAAATAATGAGTTCTAGACGGTGCCGTTATTAAATCACGTCAATTACAAAATACATAGTACTTACTGTTGTATAAATTAAAAACCCAAAAATTTGAACTATTCCATAAATGGTAAGATTGAAAATCATTCTGATAAAATATACATATCTTGTTGCGGAGATGGTTTGAATTCAGGTTGTGGTTCTAACATTTTCAACGCTTCCAATAGTGTGATTCGTTTTGGCTTCTTATTTCTTATATTAGTCAAAAGGCACTAATTCAATTTAATTATCTGCTTTCCTTTGTAGTATGCCAATCCTTTTTCCCAAATAATCAAAAATTGGTTAAGAGAGAAGGGTTAAGTGTTAAATAAAATAACCATTTATGTTGCTATGCATATTGAACTTTTAGTATTTAACATCAAATTGTGTTGACAAAAACCAAGCAATTTATCCTTTTCCAATACAGTATACAAGTTGATTAAAAATTTGACACACATTAGTTATAGTTATAATTTTTCAAAACATTATTTTCAGCCAGTAGGTATATTTGAAGCATAGGTATAATAATTTTTTCTAGTTAATATAATTTTTTAATCTCGTTAACTTTTGAACTCTTACTACTGAAAGAATGAATACTAAAGTTAATTGCAATCAAAATTTATAAAAGCAGTTTTTTTTTAAATTTGAACAACTACAATTATTAATCATTAGTAAAAGCATGCATTTAAATATGTATGTATTTGCTTATAAATTATTAGTTGGCAATAAAGTTACACAAGCATAAATATTTTTGTTTTAGTATGTATTTGAGAGTGAATAAATATTTGATTAAATATGAATATATATTTTTAGAGTGAATATTTATGAATAATATATTAATTAATTAGTATGCTATGTCATCTGACAACTAATGTGGATAATATAAAAAAAAGTATATTTAAGTTCAAAATAAGTTGTCACTGTTATTCAACTCTTGTTAAATACTGGATACCCAAGTCATTTTGAACTTAGATACAACATTATAAATGTTTCTTACATTAAATTACCTTATTAACTATAATCTACTTTGTTTTGTATCATCAGGCGCTCTGGAAATCGTTTCGATTTTGTTTCAAATGTACATCTTAAAATTAGGAAATCATATTTTAAATAATATTTTTCTCTACGTCTAGTCAAAATATAGAAAGCAAAAGCTTGATTAATAAAAATGCCCAAGCCATAAATTTATGAATCACAAAAAACATTATCAATCTGTGAAAGGTGACAATTGATTTTGAATAATTAAAAAAAGTCTGTTATTTTTTTTTAAATATGAGCATTGTGATTATAAGTGCAAACAATCTGTGCTGATCAGAAAATTCAGATAAAAAATATTAAAACCTTAATATTAGTACTAATTCTAGAGAATATAATCTCTATATCTAATCATCTATATACCTATACGCTATAATTGTTGTTACATTGTTGAGTATTCATACAATTTTAAATTATTAATTAGGTATTATTTACAAAATAAGTTTGCAATTAAATTTCTCATGCAAATCAATCCCTTTTACAGGAATGAAAAATAATTTTAGTGTGTTAGAAAAAGGTAGAGATATAAATAAAATGTGATATTTACCGACATTAAATTCTTCTGCATCAAAAGAAACATCCGTCAAATAATAATTTAGATTTTTTTTCCAGTTTGCATTAATAATAAAAAATACCATTTAAAAATTTACTAGTCTTTTTTTTTATAAAATAGTATAATTTGCGTTGTATTAAAAAATACTCTGATACATGTGAGAAATGTACATTTATTTTTGCATATGATCGTTAATTGTATTGTGCATTATAAGAATGCGTTCAAATTTCTATTCTTAAATAAGTAGGATTATTTTGCAACTAACATTAATAATATACTTATTCCAATATACACAATTACATAATATAAATTGTAGTGTTAAATATAGTCAATACATTGTAGTGTTAAAAAACACTTTTTTTTACAAACTGCTATTCGATAGAATGTTTAAAATCATTCCGAGGCAAGTCTTACATGGGTGCGATAGAAAATCAACAATTATGCAAATATGGATCTGTTTTGTTTAAGAATAGTTTTCTTTTTATTACTAAACAATGCGAAATCACGATTCATTAAAATCATAATGCGTTACTTTAATTTTTTTAAATTCAATTTAAATCATTACTGATAATCTTGCGTTTTTGCGAATTTTTTTGTAATGTTAAGTTTTTCATTAGGTATCGCTTATTTAATGCCTTCAAATAATTAAAAAATATGAAAAGGCTATTTATAATATTATTCATGGAGTATATAAACTATCAGATCTAAAGTTGAGTATATATTTTTCAAATAATAGATGATAGTGGATTTCTATTTAAATCCAATACAAGAAAGAGGTATAAAAAGTGAGTTAACATCCTTTAAAACGATATGTAAAGTATTACTTGGATATCTTGGCTTCTAAATACCTCATATAATCAATACTTTGATTATATATGTGCTTCATAAAAATATGTGACGATTATATGATTTTAAATTTTTTATGACTGAGTAAGTTATTCAAAAACGAATACATGAGAAATTACAGTACTTAAAATATTTTATAGGGATAATATTACATATATGTAGTGTTACATTGTGATTAAAAATTGTATATAATATTATATGCAAACCATACAAATTAGAGCGAAAGTAAATTATGCAAATCAATTTAAAAAGCGGTAACAATGCCTCGTCTGCCGTGTGTGTCGTGGGCACTCATTATTATTTGTGATTGGCTATTCCATTCTTCACAAGTCACATTTAATTGTATCCGATTCTGAAAGAAATAATTAAATAGAAATTTGGTATTTCAAATTAGAATTCGTATATTGTATGCTTTTTTTTATTTACCTATAAATCGTTATTGTGTCAATGTGATTATTAATATGTTATAGGAATGATTCTACGAATATAATATGTTAAACAAATAAAATCATCAAATGTAAGTAGTGAAGTGGGTTAAAAGTCTTGATGACATCCATTCGAAGTAAATTATAAATAATAAAATAGAACCTAAAAATACAAAAATAAAACACATAAGCATCAAAGCCGGATGATATTTTGTAATGAATATGTTCTCACGTTTTAAGATTGCATAACTAATTCAACGGCTTGATGGATCGAGATGAATGAAGATTGTTTCTGATCTGTATCTATCAAAATCAGATCTTCTCATAGCATGTTGGCGAACCAATGGTCTCTGAACACGCTGTCGAAAGAAGTAAAGTCAGTTACATTTTCAATTAACGATGCATGCATTAAATTGATGATTCCCAGACACTAAGAGACATTTATATTAAATTTTCTTGCTAGTAGAAGATCTCTAATGTTGAATATAGTACATAATTAGTTTTCTTGTATAAGATGCGACATTGTTAATGTGTTAGTTATTTTTAATTAATGTTTTAATACTCACACGGCCTCTGATGTATCTGTTGGTCATGACGAAGGTTTGATTGTTTCTATTGTCACTTCGATTCAGGGGGTTTTCTTCAGCATTAGCAGGATTACGGCGGAATTTCTTTCTAATAGCAGAGTTCATCTTCATCGTAGCTATCTGTTATATCAAAATTTATATTAATTCTTCAATCAAAACATAATAGATGAAAAAAAAATTAAATTAGATTTGATTTCCACTTTAAAGATTACAAGTCCCACCTGAGTTGCTTTATGAGTATTAAAATTATAATAATTTATTTGTTAAATTTATACTAGACTAAGTGCATCATTTTCCATATTGATATCTTGTTAAACAGTGAGATTTGTACTCGTCTCTTATGTTTGTAGAGCATATATCAAACTTTACACACACCGGTGATATTATATTATAGTGTGACCAATCACAGTCATTCAAATTAAATTACCTCACAGTTTAGAAATAATCGAAAGTTATTTTCTTTCGTCGATCTTATCCCGCCTCGTACTTTATGATTATAATTATTTTCAGGTTGGCTGTTAAAAAGCAATTATGATTTTATAAATTGAAAATATTTTTTTTTACCCTTGCATGACACATAATTACAGCAGACTGTCGGTTATTAAGGCTGAACTTAATATACTTTCAAGTTAATACGTACATTCTAAATGTAATATTAAAGTTTTATAGATAGACCATGTAAAAAGTGTATCACAGTGTGTCTCCTCTTGTTAATAGAAATATATTATAAAAAGAATATAATGGGAAAATATTATACATTGATCACACCCACTACTTGATACATCAAACGGCATCGATAATAATAAAAAAGATACAAATATATATATTTTTTTCTAAAGATTTGCCTCTTCGATCGCCCACACGCTAGTGGAGAAAACCCTTCTATTGTGTTCTCGATTTTTTGGGATTTTTGCGTGGGTATTTTAAACGAAAAATATTTCCATATTTTATCATAAATTCGATTCGAGTATGAAATATACTATACATGTAGTGAGAATATTTTATTGTTAATCGAGGCGATTTAAGGTCAAAACGTAAGTTGTGTGAAAAAACGGGCTTGTATAAAAATTTGGGATGTGGGCGATCATATTATGTTATACAGGGTGGACTTCAATTATCCGAGAATATTTTAGGGGGTGGTAGGGTATCGCAAATATAACCGAAATTTTTTATTAATAAAAATATTAATTACGTACTATTAATATTTAAATTAATAATTCTATAGTCAGTTAGTTCAAGTCCACCCTGTATATTTGATTGAGATAAAACAACTACTGGATAATAAAGTCACCCTCACTAATATTCGTTAATCTGTGATATAATACAAACGATCATTAGGATTAATCAATTTTCCCAATTGATATAGGGGAGCGTAGGAGGCATTTTTTTTCTATCAAGGACGGCAGACATAACAAGTATCGTTTAATTAATAATCGAATGTGACATTGTGATACAATTACAATATTTGTCCTCTAAGTGGACGTTACGGTCAAATAGAGATCATTTTGTGAAATATATTGTGTTTGAAGAAGGCTATATTAATATCAAAAGAACATTCGTTCAATTATAAGCGAATAATATCTAAAACCCACACACCATTGGATATTTTCCACCCTTCCGAAGAGGGGGATGTGCTTATTTAAAACATGGACGCATTCTATGATGAATATATCTTTGTTGAACAAATATTACATTTTATTCGAAGGAAAGCGCATCTTGTGAATTCTCCGATCTTCACAAATCCCCGCTATTGTATGTGGAATAGAAAATGTGAACTCTGAAGCATTTAAAGCTGCTTATGGTTTTAACAGGCAACATGTGTACTTTATCATATTTGAATACAAATACGTCTTCCTTTGGAAATTTTTATTTTCCATTTTGTTCGACGATGCTTCTGAAACATCTATCCAATTATAGAAGCTTATTTAAAATCACCATCATTGGCAACTATTTAAAAATATGCATTCATGGCCTTAAATTGAAGAGTGATCTTCAACCATCGATAATTTGGTTTGTATTTTTTTACATTAATAAACCTTGCTCTTAAGAAAATATACAAAAAAAAATATATTTGAACTATAAATCGACTACACGTGGACATATTTTTTGTATACCTAATTACAATGACCGATATGAAATTTGTAATAATACCAAAAATCGCAAAAAAAAAAAAAAATAACCATTGACTCGCGCTTACGTCGCGAATTCAAAAAGGACTAAAAAAAGTGTCAATATCAATAATTACTTTAATTTTACTAAAATTTTTACAAATCACTATCTAGCTTTATTATTAATATAATTTACTTTAAATCAAATAAGTGATTAGCAATAAAATATTGCGATGAATGTTAAAAAGTGCATCTACCGTTTACTTATTATGCATGGAACAATTCTTTAGTCAATCAAATAATTTACAGATAAAAACAAATTAACTAACATATTTAAAATTTAAAGAAAAATATTTTTTTACACACACTGAAATGATTTTCTAGTACTAGTAAGTAGGTCAGATAGAATACTTTATTAATTTAAAGTTTGAGATTTAATAATGTGAAACTTCCTCTATAACAATATGATTCGAGATTTAATCATCTTTACTAAACGGATTTTTTTCATTTACAATCCCTTATGGTTGGCGAGTATTCATTTTTCTTTGTTTGATTGCTTTGAAGCAAATCAAACGGCTTGATTTTAACGTTCAATTAAATTCCCCAGCGCAGGATTCTTTGAAATCAACCACAAAGTGAATGTATTTTCCATTGTGTTGTTCGGATAAAGCAACTATTGAAATTGCACGCACCAGTTTTATTTTTTACATAGCTTAATAATTATTATTCGTGCATTCGAACTGCATATTCTAAATCGCAACTACACGATATTCAGAATAGTTAAAAGTACTTTTTAATGTTCAAAACCGCGTCTGCTTTCTCTCACTTTGGCCATTTATTAATTTATGACCGGGACGTGTATTTATTAACCTGAAAACTCCAATGACGTGAGTTGTTAAATGTGAAAATAACGTTTCAAAACGACTTCATTATGTTATATAATACAAGAAAGCTCTTCGCAAGTATATCTTCACTATATTAAATCTTATTTTATTTATATACCGCCACAGGGCTTTTACTGGTATTTTTATGAAGTCTTGCCCGACTTTGATTAACTATTCACATTTGATAGATATTTAATTGATCAGAAGATTCACAAAAGAGTAATATTATAAAATTTCAAATACGGAACAAGAGTTGAACAAAAAAACTACTTTTAAAATTGATTCTAATCCCTCTTAATCACTAGATTGTTTATAAACTAAAATTTATTCTATGTAAAAACACCCACTTGTTACTACGATTAATAATTGGTCATTTTTAATATAAAAACAAACACTTTGTTTTTTGGTATAACAATGTAATAAAAAAACGTCTCAATTGTGATATATTTTCTTATTCAATTCAGACCTTGCTTAAAGTGACACTTATTAATATAATTTTTACCGAATCATTTTTGGACTAGTTTTGATTAATACATTTATAATAAGCATTAATTGTATGTATTAATGCAAAAATTAAAAAAAAGTTTTACATTATGAACTTGGTAATTAATTTCCCCCGATTTTTCAACAATCATACTCAGAGTTGATATTTTTATCAAAAATATTAAAAGACTATAAATATGAATTATATACATATAATATATTAAGTATATTCTATGTTCTGTTTTTTTTAATTGATTGAAAATTATCAATTAAACATTATAACTTTTACTTTAAATCTGATTGAAAATAATCTTACGTATTATTTTCTCAGATTATTCAATTATTCAATGTCAATGAAAATATATTTTTTGATTCATATAATAAAATCACACAAAAGCATCTCTTCAAATTAATCTCAGATAGTTATTTAATGATTGTAAGTGGTCCATAAATAAAATATGGTATAAATTAACTAAATAATTTGCGAGTGGTTAAATATTTTACATTAAATAAACCTTTTGTATATCTAATCTGCAATGAATGATCTACCCGTATTTTTAAGAGTTGTCCTTTTTTTATTCAACATTTCTTTGGCCATAGAATTTGCCATTTGAAAAACAGCAATGACCTTTCCTTTTGAATTTGTAGATTTGTGATAAATTTCAATCAGATCTGAGAATTAAAAAATCAGTTCATGAAATTGATAACTTGGATATGTATAATAAAATCCAGTGTGATTCCTAAAATTTTGTCTGGAATATTTTTCATCCTCCATTTTAATGCAAACAGAACTCCAACGTATTTAGTCCATGTTTTGAAATCTCTCGAGGGTTTTGGGGATGAATTAATGTTTTATTGCCAATTTTCCAATAACGAAAACGTGTCTTGAAAATCCAAATCTACGGGGGTTTTCTGTGTTTTAAATGAAAAATATTATATTGGAATTCTACCGTCAATAAATGAATTCCTTTCCGCTTCTAGTCAAGAATTTATCTGGTCAGAGAAAAGAAATAACCGACAATAATATTTTCGCAGAAAAACAATATAACTTAAAAAAGTTAAAAATTAATCCATCATAAAGTTTTAATCGATTTGTTGTTTTTTTGCCAATAAAATCACTGAAAAATTAAAACATATAGTCACAGTTTGTTTTCGTAAATACAAAATTATATAATACTCTGGGAAAATAATTATTACGCCTAAGTAGTGACAAAACGTGATAGTTTATTAATTATTAAAGAGACAAATAAACTAATTTCTGTATAAACTCTACTATTGATTAATTTTAATATTTATTTTCATAAATAAGCATTATGTATCAAATTATGCAGAAAAACAATTACTGATTAAATGCTAATATTATTTTATCCTCGGTTGATTTATGAACTATTAAAAAAAATCAGGATTTTAATTGAAATTATTTTAATAAAAAAAATGCTTCACGTTTTCATCGATTTTTCGATCCCAACCACTGAAATCATTCGATGGGTTATTACCATAAAAACGTATCTATAATTCGTGTTTTTTTATTGTAATACATTACAATTTTACAATATTTCATATAATATGTTTACAACTAAATTTCTGATAAAGATATGATATAACTTTAGTTACAATTAGTTAAGATCATCAAGAGTACAACTGCATATTGAGTTCATTTCTTGTAGATACGTTTTTCTGTAAATAACCCATCGAAATGTGGTTTATAAATCAATATTTAAGGGGACTTTGCATATGAAAATCTCTGAATCTATATAATCCGATATTGCCATTGGCATTTTTAAAGATAAGTCTGATGGGTGTTTAAAGCTTTTTGTTGAAATATTATCTCGACATTTCGTAACTGACTTATTCGAAAACATCCCTTTTGTTGTCTGTAAAATATAGCCTCAAGTCTCTGATTTTAACATATACAAACAATGGAATCGATAGTTATTAGCAGAAAGACAATATGTGTACATTGTCCTATTATTTCAAAATTTGCCTTGAGGCGTACGAGAAGCTCATTATTAGTGTTAAATGTATGTTTATATAATGATTTGGAGGCTGTTGGTGATATTAGGCTGTCTCATATCTGATTACGCAGAATAAAATATATTTAATTATCTTCACTTGTCAGCCCGTAGGAACTTGAACTTGGTCAACTGATCTTAGGCGGCTATTATTGCAATAGATCAATACCATCCTCATTAATTCATGAAAATTTCCATTTGCGACAATGTCCAAGAAATCTCGTTACAGTATCAAATATTAATTTATTCCTTACAAAATTTCCTCTTCAGAAAATCTAATTTATTTAAAAATGTTTTTTTTAATAAACCCAAAAATTATTGATAGTTCCTTATCACAATATTTGCAGGGACAATAAATAATTTAATTAACTACTTTTTAGTCACATGTTAGTGGGAATTATATTTTATCATAAAAATGAAAATGTTAGTCGCTTACATCAAAACTATAATTATATACTCATAATAAATTAACGTAGGTGGTCCGAATACGTGCATTAACCTGATTTGTGGTATTGGAGTACTGTAACGATTAAGTTTTTTTTTATTTGAATTCTCTGATAGTCACATGATCTACCGATAGCATAGTTAAAAATTAGAATGTACTCTATAGGCAAATTTTGAATATTGTAATGTATTACCAAATTGAATATTTTAACCATATATTAATTAATATTAGCTTTTACATTGTAGTCTCGATGTTCCGACAAATGTCCGGATTTTATATATAAGTATCGGAATATTTAAGTATCAAAAAATAAAATACTTATATGAAACTGAACCACAAAAAATACTTAAAGAAGGGCCAAATTATTTTTTCTTATAAAAAATAATTTATTCTTACACCTTGAAAATTTTCATTGATTATTATTGAGTCAGTATATAATGTTAGTATCGTATAGCAACACTGTTGACAAAATTTTCGTAATCGGTTGACTTGTATTTTGTGGTTCAATTAAAGACATGTTGTTTACAGGGTGGAATTCAAATAACTATTTTAATAAAAAATATATATATTAATAGTGCTTTTGGAATCGAGTTTGGACCATCATATTGGAATCAGCTGTTTCTCTGAAGCACTCAGTAGTGACTGTTACGTGTATATTGTGTCTGTTATACGTAATTAATATTATTAATATTTTTTTTAATATTAATTAATAAAAAAAAATTCAATTATTCTAATGATATCCTACCACCCCCTAAAATATCCTCAGTTATTTCAAGCCCACCCTGTATATTTTTAAATATTTTTCTGATTATCTGGACTACACTGGACATAATTACAAGTTTATGATATATGCAGAGTGGACTTGAATAAGTGAAAAGATGTATTCAATACAAAAAAAAAAAATATTAATAATGCCTTTGGAATCAGTTGTTTCTGTAAAATTCTCAGAAGTGAATGTATTGTGTCTGTTACATACGTAATTAATATTTTTCACTTATATTTGCAATATTCTACGACCCCTTAAAACATTCTCAGTTGAAGTCCACCCTGTATACAATTTGTGTTAGGTTGTTGTATTGAATTGTATTGAATGTTGATTTTTACAGCCTCTTGGGCGATGTTGAAAATATATAAGTATGTCGATATAATGTAAATATGTATGCAATAATCCTACCTTGATCTCGGTCATCCTGGCGGCATAGATGATCGGATTCATCATGGTCTTCATAATAATGAATACGTTGGTAATACTGCAGATGTAGAATGTAGTAGTTTGATGGAAATGGTCGAGTGGAAAATAGCAGTCGTCACAGACGATCATGAAGTAAACTATTCCAGGCATCCATCCCAGGACATAGCTTCCCAGGATCATAAGGGTGGTCCATAGTGCTTTCACGTTACGTTCCAGTAGTCTTTCTTGACCCCCCAATGCCTGAACACAATTAAAACAATTCTTAATACATTGCAGAGCAAATGGCTTCAATCTGCACTAAAATTCAATGGGTTAGTAACACAATAACGTATCTACCGAAGCGCCTTCACATCAGATTTTGTAAGAGGGTATTTTATACACAACGTATTGCGAGAAGCCTTGGTTCATCACTGGAGTGCTTATGATGATGATGATATTAACTATTACTAACAGAGCAGCTCTGCCTGACATAATAATCGCATCAGTATTTACCTTACAATACAGGAAATCAGAGTAAACCTGGATCAAGACGATCGACCGTGATTTTATTAATATTATTCCCGATCTCCCAGTCGTAATAACCGATCGAATCAATTTTATAAAAAAGACTTTAGTGGGATTTGAACAAGGCAGTTCGCTGCACCCACTTAGCCGAGCTTTGACAGTGGCCTCAGTCCCGAAAGCACCTTCACATCATTCAAGTGCTTATAGGTTTGGTTTAGATTGGAACATGTTAATCTTTAAAAAATAGCTTTATGCTTTAGAAAGTTATCATTTAATCGATGAGTGTTACAAAAAAAACTATAATATATTACGAAAATAATCTTGATTTAGGTAAGAATCGTGAATTTTGTTAGACTCGTATACCGCGTCTTGTATCTACAAATTGACGCGTGGCTATAAATACTGTGGGCATGGGTTCAAATCCCGCTCAAGTTAAAAAAATAAATTGATTTGATCGGTTATTACGACTGGGAGATCGGGAATAATATTAATAAAATCCCGATCGATCGCTTTGATCCAGTTTAACACTTATTTCCTGGATTTTAAGGTAAATACTAGGCGATTATTAAGTCTAGTAATAGTTAAGATCGCCAACAAACAATTAATTAACACGTTGTTAACACTCTTAAACAGCCCCTCAAAGCGTATATAAAATCATATAAGTCTTCTGATATAATGTAGATTTAACTTGGGTTACAATTAGTTAGATAAAACTATTTTTTTCTAGATACGTTTTTGTGTTAATAATCCATCGAAATTTGGAACTTTGCATACCACAATCTCTATTAAGGCTTTAAATTGAAATATTATCTAGACACATCGCAACTGAAAGCATCCTTTTTTTGTTTGTATAATATAGTTTATATAAATAATCCTCTGATATAATTACAACTTGTGTTAATCACATAAATTAAAATGAGGGCTTCAGTTTCATAACCGCGAACTCAACATTGACCTGTTACAAAACAGATTATCAAAATTTCGTAATGAACATGCAATGTTATTTATTCTTCCATAAATTATTGAGGCTTGATGATTGCGATGAATTAAAGTCCAATTATAAATAAAAATAACTGAACATCTCAAATTCATATTTACACTACAAAGTTAGGTGTCTTTCAACGTACATACATTTTCCCGGTTTAGTCATAATACTTTTGCAATGTCCAATCTAAACTAATTTTATTGCGATGAAAGTATACGAAGCGCCTGTCTTAAAACAGTGATTATGAAAAATATCAATTTTAATCCCCCTTAAGGTATTAATCCTACGATCTGCGCCTATATGTGGTGTGAATCTAATTAAAATGTGTATGCATTTTGCTGAATCTCTTGTTAAAACTGTGTTTGCGATGTAAGAATATCTCGTTAAGCTCAACACCAAAAACATAATAATATTTTGACAAACTTACCGATCTGGGATCTCTAAGGACTGCCATACTTCCAGTCCTCTGGAATCTCAGCCTGGTGTTCTGATGACGTCTGACAATGATGAAGATGTGAACATAAATCATAACCATGAGGATGAAGGGACCGAAGAAAAGAGAAGCGAAAATCATACGGAAGTGCTTTTTCTTCATAAAACTACAAACAAATCCACTTGTTAATGGTATTCGTTGTGGAGATGTTATGAAAATGATGAAGTATAATGAATGTCGGCGAGTTTGAATACCCCTAGGAATTTCAAATGTGGCTTGTGATATTTTAGTCCTTCTCTAGTTGCCATTGGGTTATTAAATTCATAAATATTATATACCCACACATAAGACTTGCAAAGATGCAATTAAAATAATTGAGGACCTTTGCGAAAATACAGCAGTTGTCACAAGAATAGAAATAATTTCAACAGAGACTAAAAACATACTTATATTGATACTCAGGCCAGATTTGAACTAACTGAACATATTTTAGGGGCTGGTAGGTTTTTTTTTATTTGAATCAACTGTTTCTATCAAATACACAGTAGTGGATGTTATGTTTTTGTTACGTCAAGATTTAAGAACTAATTTTTGCGATACCCTAACACCCCTAAAATATTGTCAGTTTGTTCAATTCCACCCTGTATACATTTATTTGCAATAAATAAATATATATTCAGCTGTAATTCCGCCAAGGTCTTCAATTAAATACCATTCAACTAAACGAATTGGGAATTTTCTTGTAAAAATAATTACAAAAAAAAACATCATATTGACAAATTATGATTTTGAGATTGAAAGAATCCTTAATAATGTTAGGCATTATCCAGTTTGTCTTTGAGGACATTTAAAAAAATTAAAGATCATTAAAGCTTTACTTTTCAGTTTCCACGAAACTTTATTTAATTGTAAATGATTCGAATATATTAAGGTTTCCATCACGTTTTTAGTAGTGGAAAAGCTCCCAATAGAAATCGTTTGAAATGAAAGTGTTTTTTCTCCTTTTCGCGTTCGCAAAACTCGATATTAAAAATTCGTCTGTATAAAAGGTTTGCCTTATTTACTTACTTACGATAAAATCCCTTTGTGGATGTTTGGTGATATATTACATGTTTAACTAGGGTTGATATCAAATGGAAATAATAAGATTGATTTATGTGGAAATGTACCAAAAAATTCGATATTATTTGACAGTAACTGTAATATAAATAAAGTTTCCATATGCTTAGATGTTACAATGGTCTTATTCACTTTTGATTAAAAATCTCAAAGGGCCATTAGTAGACAGTGTGTATGAAATAATATTTTGCACACGTCAAAGACTAAAAAAAAGTCCCTTGTTAATTTCCATGTCCGCTTCAATATTAACAAAATTGTTTGCCAGGACATGAGAAACCCAGTCTCGAATTTTTTTCATTCGGTTTGCTGAAAATCCCGAGTGCAATTCAGCAAACATTTAGTAAAATGCTGTGTTTATTTTATACTGTACCGTTGAGAAGTTGTTTAGAAAAGTATGTCTGTTATTTTGCACAGTGTAAATAATCACCATGGAATTTTCCTTCATATATGCTTTACGCATATTGTACACTATTTTACACACTGAATTCATATAGTACGTGTATTTTGTTCAACGTAAAAAATATTTCAATCACAGTTTCCTATTAAGTGTCAAACACAGCTGTAAACGATCATATTCATCCGATGTTAAATGAAATAATTCATTGAATCTATGTAAATAGCCTTTTTGGACATTGGACACAATGGAATAAAATAATACAAAACGAAATTACGAATGATGATCGTGGAATTTGACTATTAATTACTTGTTTGATTGCACCACCATTTTTTACTAATAAAATCTACTTTACTGTGAAATATTTCACAATAGGTGTTTGTATATTATTATATTAATCAAAAAAATAAACAAAAAAATATTACAAATCTTTTGTGTTTTTTGGAATCGAGTTATCTTGAAATCAGCTGTGTCTGTAAATTACGCAGTAGTGGCTATCGTTTGTATATTGTATCTGTTAAATACGTTTGCGATACCCCGTAAAATATCCTCAGTTAATACAAACCCACCCTGTATTTTTTTTTTAATTAAGCGTTTAACTCCACAAACTTATTAAAAATATATATACAACATGTCTTTATATGAAATGAAAAAGATTTTTTCCATTTGTATGCTTTCTCACTTTTGGCTAATTAATTAAAATATTTCTTTAACAGAAACAATACACACGCAACATTCACTACTGCGTATTTTACAGAAACACCTTATTCCAAGATAGCGATCCAAACTTTTCCAAAGATATATTTATTTTTGCGAACCACCCCCTAAAATTACACCCTGTATATAT